>BMAW01019740.1:8885-39902 GCA_019974015.1 Nephila pilipes | reverse complement strand
TTCACGTAAATAATTTACGAAAAGAATCACGTAGAATTTGAATTATAGAATGCATGTGTATCTATCTGGAGGAGACACCTAGGGGTGCTTCGGAGTCTAGAGGTTGTATTTTCGTCGTGGTCCATGGTGATTTCTATTACTGTTGACGACAACCTCTATTAATAACGCAATGTCGATGAGTATTGAACGTGCTCGGGCGTTCGGAATGGGGCTTTACAATTCATCACATCAGAAGCGAAAACTGCAATCCAGCGCTGCAGAGGGAAAGAGCTCGAACGTATAAGGAGGAAAGGTGATGACCAAAGAGCGGTGAGAAACTGTGATGAGCGCTGCAGGGTTTTGTTTAAAAATAGAGGGAACTAATACATGACGCGGATTTGTGGTGCCGTCTATTGAGCTATGGGGAACTAATTTTACAATATCATTGAAAATGCAATTAATAAATTGAGAATTAGCTGGAAAATCCTACACTAATTAATAGTTAAGTATCATTTTATTTCATAATAGTAATTAATGCTGAGGTATTTATGAACAGTTACATTCACTTTTTTATTAATATTAAAATCGGACATTTTCAAATTTCTAACCAAATCTTATGATAGGTTATTAGCATAAGAAGTAATGCAATTTGCCTGCAATACCTTTTACACAAACTTGACTCAGAATGATAGTTAATTCAAAGAATATCCATTGCAATTGAATTTAATAGTATACTACTCAAACATAAAATAGTAAGATCGCTGGAATACTGTGATTTTTTTTATCAGAAATTTTTTTTCCTCCCCCCTTATTATAACTAAACGTAAATTTGCTCTGTTTTATATTTAAATTAGAAAACAAAATAAACGTTTAGATTCCTTTGGGGTATTTAAAACTAATTTTCTAAGTATGCAAGTGATGTCTTCAATTCGAAAAAAAAACAAAGATACATTGTTTTCAACAGTAGGAGTTCCTCACATTTCATGATATGTCCTAAAACCGTTAAAGAAAATAAAATTGTGATTGTTTTGATATATACTGAAATAGATTCTCAAGCCTTTTTTCCCCTTCGATTATCCTTTTGAGCCATTTTGTTACGTTATTAAATTTGTGAGAACCTCGCCTTGTGTGTAAACTGTGTCTTACGTAAATCAACACTTATGTATACACTGAGTGACATTGAAAAGGACATGAAATGATCACCAAGAAGGAATCTGTAGAAAGTGATGAAACTCTGCAAACAGAGAGAGACAGCAACGAGCTATAAAAGATCTATATATCGAAATGATATGCATAATACACAGCGAGAACAGCGTCGGCTCAGTAAGTTGTATGACCACAGTGAACAGCGATACACGAAGCAACACATCTAAGTAAAGTCAATGAAAGTACGGATGGTGTTCTGAGTAATAGCTCTCCATTCCTCAACTATTTGCTGCAGTTCAGCGTCCAATCACATCCCAAATGTGTTTCATTGGTGAAAGATTAGGTGAGAACGGTAGCCAGGGAAGCATCTGTTCATCTTGCACAGCACATTGTCTGATGTGAGTAGTGTGCGATCGAGCGTAATATTGCTGATAGAGGGTATTGGGTATCCCTTGAAGGTAGAGGAGTGTCACCGGCTACAACAAACCCTTCACGTATCTTTGGGCCGTCATAGTGCCCTGAATATGCACTGGAGTTAAACTAGAATCGTACGCAATTGCGCTCCTAACCATGATACCACGTTGGCGCGATCCACAATTGCTGCCGGATTGGATCAGTCTTCATGTCGACACCACACTCGTACGCGGCGATTACCATTGGAGAAACAGAAGCGTAACTTATCTGAGAACAAGACCCTGTGTCCTTCCGTCGTCCACATCACTCCATTCCGACTCAATTGTGGACGTTAGCTACTATGCTGTGGGGTCAGTCAAAGACAGTCTTCTTAAAAGAGGCCAGGAGTGCAGGCCACTAGCAACCAATCGTCGGGAAAGGGTTCTCGTCTTCATGGGAATATCCAGTGTGTTTTGAACAAGCGGCAGAATCGAAGTAGAAGAGGCTTCCGGGTCCTCCATCACTTGTCGGCGGATGCTTTGTCCCCCTACTGCTGACGTCACTCTGGCTGCACCGACACACGTCATATTTGTCACATTTCCTTATCCCAACCATCTTCGCCACAGTCGGCGTACTGTAGACGCTTCCACGTGTGTGTCAGCTGAGATTTGCCATATGGACACACCTGCCCTTCTCAGTCCGATCACCATGCCCCTCGTAAAATCGTTTGTCTGCTGGAACTGCCGCAGCTGATGACGGCCTGGCATTCTTTGCTATTACACGCGTTCTGGGAGACAAGAGCAAATTTTCTACGATGATTTCCTAACCGAAATAACGGCACAAAGATTGAACATTTTGCCGTTTCTTTCCCTTATATCTCTTTCAACGGTGCTGAAGAGCTACGCACTTCACATCATTCGATTAACTCGGTGACGTGTATCTACCCAGAAATCTGCATAATTTTCTAGCCCCTCTTTAGTGTTGCATTTTCAGTGTCGCGTTGTGTAGGTTTAGAAGTGTAGTGAATACGAAATTGGAAGATAGAGAAATAGGATGGGATAAAGAGAAGATTGAAGGTTCTGCGTAATTTAAAATGATAATTCAATGGATTGCTTTTTCGTATCTAACAGAATATCTAAAGCTAGTTGGACCAGAATTTAGAATCTTATTTTTTGTTTCATTTATTTATATTTCAGAGAGCCACATGTCTTCAATTTAAAATCAATATAACAAAATTTACTATATTTTTAAAAAATGTTTTTAAGAAACCTTTATAACAGAAAATCAAATGTTTTCCGCTAATTACCTTCATCATTAATATAAATTATTTTTGAGAATATTATACAAGAAAATCTCATTGATATTCTGTCTTGCTATAATTATCATAAAAATAATACTATATCAAATCTTTGACTATAACTAGTAATATGTTATTTTCGTTGTTAATACAATAATAAAAACGCGATAAGATCTCATCTAAACTTGTAAATGTATGTGTATTTCTCTCTTAAGTTAATGTGTTTATTATACACGTATAAGTTCATCATAAATAATAATGTGTTCAACAATAATTTCTTTAAAAAGTATTGCTTGAAAAAAATTCTGATGATAAAGGATGAATTGAGATATATTATTCTTTTCATTCCCAATATTTATACAGAGGCATGGAGTTCTGGGGTTAAATACTCAGGGAACTAGAACCCTTGTACAGATCGTAGGCAAATAGAATAATGAAAATTTCCAAGGTACTTGGAAAATTTCAAAATATGACCATGCAGTATTTTCGAGTTAAGAGATTTGTCCAACATGAATTTCCGTTTGCTCATGATCTCTTTCCCTCACTCATACGGAGTATGGGTAAAAAGAAAAGTAAGATTTTTAGCTTTGAACTTTTCCAAATAATATCCCGAAGTTCATATGCCATTTCAAATATTTTACATTTTTTACTAATGTCAATGCATCAATGATTTATGGTTTGTGTAGTTTATACATTTCCTTATATTACACAAACGTACTTAAAGTTTTAGCTTTTGTATTTTGTTTCAATATTTTGTGTATTTACAAATATATTTTGAATTGCTTGTGTGGATGATTTTTTTAATGTTCCCATATTATGTTTAACCTCTCGAATGTTAGTATAACTATAATTTATATCGAACAACTTATGTATTTTTTTATTTTAAGTGTTTCATATCAAATTTTATGTTGTATAGTGTGTACATTTAATATTTTCTTAGTTAAGTGTTTGCTGGACCGCATAGATAATATTACACACCTTCCTACTTTGGATTCGACTTTTGCTTGTTGGACTGAAACAACCAAAGAAAAAATTTGTATCAGCTAAAATTGTGATGTGTATAGTATGTTACAATATTGTACTTTGGTCATGTTTCATGTAATTTATTTTACTATGTTACCGTTTACACATGATTACTTGTTATATGATATATTTTAATGTGTTAGCATTTTTTTTCATTCATGTTTATGTAAACTATTCGTATGCATATATAATTTTAGTTACCTTGTCATTTAACCTTTTTTGATATTTTCATTGAAATTTTTTTATACGTTTTATTAGAGGTGAAGATATGTTTGGTTATAGATCTGGTCTTTTTTTTTTCTTAAGACATTCCTGTAACGTAAAGGTGAGCTAACAGGTCCATCACTTCACTGAAAGAAATAGTTTGTATTCCGACGTTAATTTTACTAGACTCTTTTTCTTTAGCATGAATAAGAATATTTTTAATTTTGTATGCTTGATTATTTTGAAAGAAATAATCAACCATAATTGCTTTAAAATTCCTCACATTCCTGCTCCCAGGTACCCAATCTTTCCATTTCTACAACTGCTTCAGTTGAGGAAGGTGCTTCATACTTATGTTATTCCAATAAAAGTGTGAAACTTTTGTATTCATTAGAGAAAAACCTGTTTTAATAAATATTATTAATTTAGATCATATTTTAAGATTTAGTTTTATATAATTTAATACACAATTACCTTTGTTAGTTAACTACTCTAAAAATGTAAATAACATTAAAACTTTAGACTTAATATAAAAAATGACAGAAAAAAAACATGGGAAAATAATAAGTTTATTTGGTGAAGCAGCAGAGGATTTAAACATCAGAGAAATTGTAGAAGGGATATTATCATCAAAATATATCGCCTACATTAAAGATAAATTTGTATTTTAACATTTTTTAAATGTACTAGCCTTCAAAGGTAATACCACTTTTGCTCTGCAACATAATGCAAACTAAATTGTTATGAAATAAATCTTTATTCAAATAACATATTTTGCCCTGGTCATCTTTCTAAATGTTTTTAATTTAAAAAAATATTGTACGTTAATATATATATGTTGTTGTTAGGTATCTCTCTAGTTATCTTCTAAATTTAGGAAAAAAACAAAAATAGTTAATATGGATGCCGACTTCAGTTGTCTACGATTAGTAAACAGCTGGTACTCGAAACAGCTTTCATCAAAAGGATCCGAGCATATTCTCGAATATGAAGTTGGTTGAAAATTCTCTTATTACAATATTTTCGCCCAAATTATAACGAGAGAGGAATTTTTCAAATGAAAACTGAAGAACGCTTGAGTTTTAGTCTTTTGGATCCTTTTTATTGTAACTATAAGCTACACAGTACGACTTTTTGATAGCAGAAGTAATAAATACAAGCAGAAAACAGCAGTGTACAGGTACACACAACGATGTTTATCTTAATGAGCTAGTGGTCAAGTTATCATGTGATCGAGACGTCACATGTATTCAGTCCATTTGCCATGACACAATTAGTTTCCTCATTATGCTACGACTGAATTATATTCAAATGTTAATAAGTAATGTTTAATAGTTTTACACACACAGATATATATATATATATGTAGGATTTTCCAGCTAATTATTAAGCAATTAATTTTATTTTCCAATTTACTGTAAAACCAGTTCCTCCGATGCTCAATAGATGTCGCCACGAATCAGAGTCATGTGATAAGCTCATGCAGCGCCACCTATCCCAGAACAAAACTGAGTGACACTCGTTTTCGCTCTCTTCTCTTCTCCTTCGCTACCAGCGTGGGAAGTAAACTTCAACGCTCGAGCACGTTCCAACGTCCATCGATAATATGGGTTAAATGAGGCAGCCATCTATCCGTCTCGGAAGAACTGTTTACTACCTGTATATATATCATAGTGTAAATACTTTTCTCTCTTCATCATCTCTCCTAATAAACAAGTAAAGTTACTACAAGCTTCATCCTTGAATATCATCAACAACATTACATGGAATCCGAAATTACCCCCCTAGACAACCCCCCCTTTGCATAAGAGCAAACTATCGTAGATTCGGGATGAACAATCTCCATCGCCCCACTTTCGACATATATATTTAACTTTCATTGAACATTTTCGCAGAATAATTTGATTTCCTAATTTTCCCATTTTCTAATTCAAAAGTAAAGAGTTTATTTCTATCTCCTGATCTTTCCCAAATCATCCTTTTATGGGAAACATCACAAGCTCAAAAAATTTGTTTAATCCGCCTTCCCTTCGTCGTAAATCTGTTGCAATAAAACCCTAATAGACTTTCTGTGTGCAGCTAAAGTCCCTAAGAATCCCTACACCAAGACACGTGAGTATTATGTGACTATTACGTGACTAAAAAAGGCCCTAGAAAATCTCCATGATAAATTAACAAACACAGTGAAAAAGCTTCTGCTGGCCTTTTCGCATTGGGCGAGATGGTCGAACTCACGTTGCTTATATTCTAAAAATGTATAACGTACCTCATTTTAAATCTATATATGTACACCGTAACTCATGAAATCAATCGACGGAACTGTACCTCCAGCCCTCTCGCTTTCGCTCTGCTTATCACGTCGCTGCCCTGCGCTTTGTAATGGAATACTACCATGTGATTTTAACCCATTAACTGCCAATTTTTTCTGAAACTTCTGGCCAGATAAGTTATATATATGTACAAAGTTTGTGTAACAGTATAATTATATTTGAATTCTGTTTTGTTTTGAAAATATTTACATTTTTGAAAAAAAAAAATCCCAAATGGGAATTGTAGCAGATTGCACGAAAGAACTCTAAAAAGAAACTATCCTTCATCTTCACACTCAAATCATTTGCTCTTTTGCTAATTAATGGTATGCAGTAACCAAAAAAAAAAAAAAAAAATCCAATATAATTTCTTAAAAAGTGATGAAAAGTAAAACAGTGCCTTTTATTTTGAGCGGTGCTTCTGTTTGAAAAGTCATTTTCTCTGCATCAAAAACAGTTTCAAAAACCTAAAAAGGTATTTTCCCTTTATTTGTGGTAGAACATTCTCAATGTCATTTACAAGTATTTTTACAAAAACGTGTCTTACTTTTTGCCAATCTGAATTTTTTCTCGACAATTCTTATTAGTTTATTTCATACGTTTCAGTTTTTTTATAGCTCTATTTTAAATTGTTATTTTTTCCTGTGCTTGTAGAAGCTATTTTCAGAGCACTCGAATGAACTTCTAGTCTGCCGGGAACATCTCTGCGACAGCTATCTTCTAATGTATTCTCATCAATGTCTTCGATATCCAATACTGACTTTATCAGGAGGAAGTTCAACAGTAGCATCGTCATCGTCACATTAAAAGAAATTAGTTTCAATTAAAGCGTTTTCTAATCCAGCAAGCATAAAAAATTTCCTAGTGCCCATTTTCAAAAAATAAAAATAATCTCAATCAGAAGGGGGGGGGGAACTTGATATCAGCCACAATCCCCAAATATATATCTTTGCAAAGATGAACAATAACATCATTTCAATATAAAAAAAAAAGATTGAGTAACTGATAGTTATTAGAACCTCTAAAATATATATTTATCTATAGTATTTCATTTTTATACAAAAAGCAAACCAATAATATGTTTCAAATAGGACAATTCTGTTCCGTTCAACTTACAGACGAAAATCAAATTCGTTCGCTTGTTGTTGTAAAGAAACGACGCACAAAATACACATTTTCTGCTACACACAATATTGACTGATGTATATAGAACGAAACTAAACTGTCAGGTGTACCAAATACATTTTAAGCGCCGATTGGTGTACGTAAAATTCCCCAAATGTGGATCGTGATAGCAAATGGGTTAATGTGAATTTCTTCAAAAATAAAGATGATACTCAAATGTGACAATAGATTGTTACTCAGCGACTACACAAGTCTAAACTGATTGAAAGATGCAAGTCCTTTCATTGGTCGGTAGGATTATGGATGAAAAATCCCAAGATTTCTACCCCGCCATGTAAATTGGGATGAAGCGCTAGACCTCTACAAGTGTTCCAAAACGAACAAGGAAGAAATTTTTCGATCAAATCACCCTGCCCTTGTTACTTTTTAAAGAAACGATATGAAAACCTTATGTTGTGAAGCGACGTTCCTCATCTAAATTGTGTCAATATTGGGGGAAAAAAAAGAATCTTGATAAAACTTTTCAGTGTCGCCTGAATAGTTCAAAAATTTACAGACTACAATTTTAATCGTGCTTTTCCTGTAGTAATGAAAGAAAACTACGACCTATGCAATCACCACTAATATAACTGTGACACTATCTTCTTTAAAACGGAGTAACAAAATTTGGTCCTTACTTGGATATTACACACTGCAACTAAAGTTCTGAATATATTTCCTACATTTGTTTTTTAAAAAAATAATTCAAGAAGTTTTATGAGAGTATAAGAAAAACCTCTCAATTGACAACAAATATTACATTTTGTGTTGTTTAAATGATGTAAATTATGCTAGTTTCTAATTAAAAATTTAATTCAGTAAATGGGAAAATTTTGAGAAAAAAAAAACATTGCAGAGTATTTTAATTGGCATTAAATGAATTACAAATTTTAAATCAGTTCCATTTCGTAAATTTCATGGGTTGTATATTATTACTATAAATTTCGAAATTTATTTTGAAAATTGGTGCATTTATTTAAAATAAAAATAGTCATAACATTGCTTGATATTTAATTAAAATTGTTATTGTTCCAATTTTGATTCTTAACTGTCCGCTATCCCTTTGTCGTAAATCTGTCAGAAATAATCCCTACCAGACTAAGTCCCTAAGAATCCCTACTCCTAGACCATATGAGTATCATGTGACTATTACGCTGAATGAAAAAAGTCCCTAGAATATTCCCACCATAAATTAATACACACGGTGAAGAAGCTTCTTTTGGCTTTTTCTCTTCGACCGTGATGGTTGAACTCGCGTTGCTCATCTTCTAAGAATGTTTACTGTACCTCATATTATAACTGTAAATATACACCATAACTCACGAAATCAAACAGCGGAGTTGTATTTCCAACCCTCTAGCTTTCACTCTACTTTTAACGTCGCTGCCCTGGCCCTGTATTCGAATGCTACTTCCATTGTGAAGCTTAATGCGAATATCTTCAAAAATAATGATGATACTCAAATGTGACAATAGATTGGTATTCAGCGATTCCATAAGTCTAAACTGAAATATATATATACATATCTTTTAACAATTTGTGTTCTATTTTTGAAGACAGTAATGCAAGATTAACAAATCTTTGAAATTGTCATTAATCATATTTTAGCCATATTTCCTAAATTAAATTTATGCACTTTTTAAAAATTATTCCTCTCACTATTGCGTATAATGTAGAGCAAGAACTCACAATTAGATATTTATGACAATTAAAATTATAACGAGCATTCTTTCTAAAATTCAGAGTTATAAGTATTGTTTATAATATTTTAAAATGTTCCTTCATTTTCTTATAAAACGTCTTTTTTTAAAACTGTATAAAGAGCATTATTGATTGTAGTTAGTTTAATAAAATAAGCAACTTTTATACATCCAGAGTTAAAATGATTTATTAAGAGGAAGCTGATAATGGGAAAGTAAAAATAAAATTTATGGAATGGAAGAATCAAAAAAAAAAATTTGTTACGCAAAATTTGACGAATGTAATACTACTCTATTCTAAAAAAATAACATTTTTTAAGCAATCTATTAAAACTACTTTGAGTTCAATGAACATTTCCTAAGCTCTTATTCTTAAGTCTTCAAATATTTACTGCAAATTGTGTTCTTTATGAAATTCATTTTATTCCACTACAGTCTGTAGCCTCCTATACGAATGCTAGTGGATTACATTCTGAAATATTCTAAATTTTTTATATAACGTATGCGCATGCAACATTTTCTAGTATTGCTCTCATGCCGTTGTTCATGAAGTAAATATTTTTGTAAAGCCGGTAACTCCAAACGGCCTTTGGAAACAATTAGAGCAATTGGTTCGTATATATCAAAACCTTTCAAAAAATTTTTACATTCATTTGGAATAAGTAACCAAAACTCTCGAAGGAGTTCAAAATAATCAAAATCTTCAAAATTAGGAAGAATTCTTTGGCAAAAAATTATATGCAGTAAACAGAGGAAATGGTCTTTTGTAAGATCATTCTTCACATGGTTTGCCATTTCTATGAATAACCTTTGGCCTGGCCAAAGCAAAAAACTTTCGAGCACAGGATAGGGATTTATTTTCAACACCTCTAGTCGCTGATCTGCTTTCATCAGTAATACACAAAAGCGGCCGGCGTGAGGAGAGTAATTCCTGTGGATTACATATTGTATTATTTGTAGACGTTCTTTAGGTGTTAACTTCTCTGTGAGTAAACCTTGTAAAGATACAATATCCCAATTATAAGCCCAAAACCTCTCTTTTTGTCTTGTATTAGTCGTATTTCTTTCAGAATACCACCGAATCCATTGAGTTACATTTATATCAGATGAACATAATGATGCTAAACGTTGAGGAATATCATGCATTTGTACTTCTTGAAAATCGTCCTGAAAGCCTGCAGACATTTGCTCCCAAATCGAGAGGACGCTTTCCTCCTGCCAGTAATTACAAGCAAGCCTGAATCGATGCTTCATTGGCAAGACATCAGACTGAATGAGAAAACTGGCAGTTTTCAATCTATCGATCGTTCCGTCTGATTTCCAATGGATTTTATTGATAATTCGCTGATCGAAGTTTTTTCCAATGAATTTTCCGTGCTGCTCTTTCCACATTTCAAATTCGTAATGTATGGGCTTCATCAAATTCATAAATTTTTCCTGTAATGGTAATGGATATACGTCATTGGGCATTTTTTTCTTCATTATAACTTTCCATTCTTCATCAGGTGATAGACAAAATTCAGTTTTTTTAAAAAATTGCTGCATTTCAGAATCGTTGCACAGAGTAACTACAAATGGTACAGCAGCTATGACCTTCAAGGGTGGAACAAATAACATGGCACTTTTTCAATCACTTTCTGTTAACAAATTTTCAGTTTGGGGTCTTCCTTCAGAACTGAAATAGAAGATAAATTATAATTAGTAGTTTAAGAAGCATACGAAGTGGATTTATAAAGTCACGATCCCGAGATATTTGGACCTTTTAAATTTCAGTTCACTGCTACACACAGTTGAAACAAAAATATTCGATTCGAACAAAAAAAAAGAACGTAATCTCTTTGCAACGTAAAATCGGATCACATTTCTTCAGATTAAATTACAAGGAATCATTTACATTTCAGTATACTTATACAAGTGCGAAAAACTGAATAAGTTACAAACTTGTATTTAAAATTAAATTAAACTTTAAAAAAAAAAAAACCTTTTTTTTTTATTTGTTACCAGTTTCGTTCTAAGATAAAGTTAAAAATGGTGCCTCTTGTCAATTGAATCAAGCTGTATATATTTTGAAAGAAGAAAATGAGAATGAACCAAAAAATTTGAACAACTTATTAGAAAATATTTCAGAAGACTTTGAGTTGTGAGTTTCTTGAAGTACATAAAAGCTAAAAGTAATTAGCACAATATTTGACATTTAGAAATAAAGTAGAATCTAGACTGAGGGAGAAAATGTATGAAGATAAAGGAAAACATTCGAACTGAAAGTTAAAGAAGAGTTCCGGCAAGAAAATTATCTGTAAATTTTTTTTTTCCAAAAATGGATATGCAACCTAATAAAGAGAAATTGTAATTTGTGATCAAAATGAAATACTTTCATGTAATGAAAGAATTTGAGAAATTTTACTGAAAATTTGTTTATCTGCAAAATTTCTCTAATATCAAAACATTAACTGATGATTGGTTTAATAACACGAGTTATATATTAAGAACAAACAATATCAGGCAATTTTTTTTTAAAAAAAAATAAACGTTCGAGGAAAATTAACTTTCTAGAACACAAAAATTATCTACAAAGGTGGAAATCATTTGTGGTTTTATGCAAATTCTATTTTATACATTTATTCTCACTGTTTAATGTTTACTCATGAGATCATGTTTCCCGTTCAATACAGATAAAATTCTTAATTTCTTATTTGATTTCTTTCTTTCGAAAGAAGTACGAAAAAAAACCATATATATATAAGAATCTAAATAAGTTAATTATCCTTTTTATACAGTTCTACAGTTTATAAACTGTTGTACTCATATTATTTGGAACGAAATATTCCAATAAAACAATGCCTGCATGTATAATATTTTCCAAATGTGTTGTTATATATATTAATATATTTCCAAATAATAATTACTTATGTTATTAAATTAAACATTTGATGGAGAATCTCTTTCGGAATGGATTTTCTAGCTTGACAAGTTGTTTCTAAAATTTAAATAAACTTGATGTTCTCGAAAAATTACGATTATCATACTATAAAAGTTAATCGCAATATATGTTAAATTAATAAGAATAAAATTGATTTATACAGTTAGTTTTTCTATTTTAACACAATAAAAAATATATGCAGACCGATTTTTTAATGTAAAATTGTTATTAATTAAAAAAAACATACACAAATAACAATCATTATTTTGATTACATTTATAAATTAAATTTGGACGCTTTTAAGAATAACTCATAGCAAAATTTTTGTTGACAATCCTGTATTTGTGGTTTGTCTCATTTTAAGATTTACATCCACAAAATTATTTTTTCTGGTTTATTCTTTTTTTCTATTTCAAACAATAGTTTCTTTAAAATAAAAAATGAAGATTACTTCTTCATCTTTTGTACATTAAATAGTCCTCTTCCTGGGTTAGTTTTACGAGGTGGAGAGTAACAATTTAAATTTCTGTAAAATTCGGAGCATAAATTAAATCTCTTCTCTTCTTTTAACACCCACCTTTCAAACAATTGTAGTCTCCTAATACAATAATTTAAAAAACGTATTTCCATTTCTAGTTTCACAACTTAGAAATCCCACGTTTCCTATCATAAAAACACGTTTCCCTAATGATTCCTATAAACAGGTGTGCTTCAAACAGTTTTTTTATTGTGACTAATTTGGAAATCATTATCCAAGATAAATCACCAGCAGTTTTTGCAACAGCCAAAGCCATCTGAAAGTGATATATATATTTCCAAATTGTGCCCAAAATGGCTTACATTTTCTGGATCAATTTTAAAGTAAAATTCATTAAATTTACAAGTATATTTTAAAGCACCTTTCACAGTCATAAAACATTTATAAACCATAATTAAATTAATCCAATTAATGCAGCTTAAAGTTTTAAAATACGCTCGAATTTTTAAATAACGCTTATTTTTTTTTTTAAATAAGAAACTAAAATCTTTTTTTTTAAGAAACTAAAATCCTTAATAATGATAATGCTTGTAAGAGTATGTAAAAATTGAGGTTTCTAGGTTTTCAAAAAAAACTGGAACTCTATTTACCCATCCTTTGAAAACTAGATTGTTGGGTCGATTTATCAACTAATCCCTTCTTTTCAAACACAGCACTTTTCAGTCGAAATATTGACAGGATGTCTAGTAAATGAAAAACTAATTATCATACGCATCTCGAATTTATAGAAATCCAGCCAAAAAGACTTTTAATTTTCATTCTCACTGCAGAAAATTACAATAGTGCTTACTCTAATAACAAACCTTGTATGATTTGAAGCGACTTTCAAAATTGAATAGTTTGTAAAAGAATTTCGTACCGCCCCATCCTGCTTTATCTCTAGATCGCAATTTGAGACCTTGTGAGTCCCTGCAATATTTTTACTTTTCCAAGAACTGTCATCCGCTTTTTCTTGAAATGTAATCATTTTAACGTTTGCAGTTCAAAAAATAACGCATCACAAAAGCTGCCCTCTTATTTTCACTGAAGCGAAATGTCCATGACAGATGAAGTAGAAGAATTAGATAGCAATTCAAATGGTCTCAGACAGGGAAATACAAAGAAATATTTAAAACCTAATTTCATTGGCTTGTCTTCTCTGCTCAATCTCGCTCTTCAAAATATTTTAAAATATTCTAACATTAATAATAAAATAACAGTTTTCAATAAACTGTGCACATATTTTCATTTGCTGAAGACACTGGTATTGTCGCTCAGGCACCTAAAGCACTGAAACATCCCTTCCTGTTTTTTGGAAACTGATGCAAGTCAGATACATCTTATCATTAAATAGAATAAATCCAATCATATGGCATGTGTACCAATTTCAATGATAATTATTTTAAAATTCACACACTCAACGACAAAACCAAAGGTTTGCAACAGAGTCATGTTTGCTAACAGGTGATTTTGTTTTTTACTACAAAAATAATGAAAACCTAATTTCGTCAGCAGAAAAATCAATCTACTCTCACAAACACTGCTAAGATACAGCCAATGATTGAAAAGATATAAAAACTTCTGCTGCGTTTGAAAGAGGAATTTTAAAAATCGTATTTTGTGGAATTATTTGTAATAATTATATTGAAGAAGAGAAACCAAAACTTTTTCTCGAATTATTTAAAGAGCCAAATATTAATAAATTTAAATCAATACAGAATATTAAACGGGAAGGATAATTAATAAGATTGGATGACAATCGAGTCATTAAAAATATCATCTTTGCTAAGCCTTCGGGTACCCAAAAAAGAGGAAGAGCAAAGCTTATGTAGATTGACTGTCTGGAAAAAGACTTCAAAACTATTAAGGTGAGAAATCGGAAAACCTCAGCCAAGAACCGAACCGCATGGAATGGAATTCTGACGAAGCTCAAAGACCATTCGAAGCTGTTGCGCCATTGAAGAAATATCAAACACTTTTTCTTGAAAAGTATGCGTTTTAATCTTTTCAGCACAAGAAATTACGCATCACAAAAGTTGTCCACATATGTTCCCAGAAACGTCACTAGTTGAAAATTTAATAGTGAACATTAACGCTTATCTGAGAGAAACTTTTTAAACATTTGTTTTTCTCAGTAAAGGTTTTGTAGGTAAAAAAAAGAAGTAATGCTAAAGAAACTAGTATAAATATTTCTTAATTTTCTTTGTAATTTGTCTTCATTTGATTGTTTCCATATAGTGTTTCATTCGAATTTTATTTTAAACATATTTTCTATATGTGTTATTGCAAAATTTTAATCATTGATTTTTAAGTACCAAACACGGTTTGTTTAATCAAAAACTATAAAAAATAGTTTTTGTTTAAATTTCAGTCATTCTTATAATATCGAGAAGGATTAATATAACGAAAATATCTATGACTAATTGTATATTCGAGAGGAATATTTGTTTAATAAAGCTTATATAATTAAAGAACTTTATACTTATGGGTTTCCTCAAGAGAAGTCAATTCATTTCATGAAGAAAATCAATTATAGAAACAGTTTAACCTTCGGTGAAAATGAGTAATTGGAATCTTTTATAACAGAGGTTTCCCTCGTTTGTCCCCTTTTGGCTTCCTTAGACCAACAATAATCGATAACAAATTAATTTGGCCCCCACAAAAAGAAAAAAAAAAAGAAAATTGGCTAATTAACATTAATGAACATCATTAATTTGAAAGTTTAGAAACAGGAGTTGAGTGTTCAGTATTTGCAGATAACTTTTTATTTTATTGCTCATATCAAGCTGTAACGTCTGTGGCATATCCACTTTCCTCGGCCTTCTTCAATGTTTGTTGGTCGAGCTACCAACTTTGGCACTCATGCATCTGGACTGCCCGAGCGACACCTGATCCCAGAGATGTCAGCAGAAGGGGGACCGTGGCTATTTCGGCAGCTTGTGAAGATTGGGGAAATTCGCCGACGAAAAACCGTTGGAGGTCGATGGCCCTAAAAGAGCGTCAGTCCCTGCTTGGTTCCCGGTCCAGACGGACGTCTTGGTATCTCCTGTCACATATTTTTGTATAATCGCTGTACATAGTCACATTAAATATTTTAAACTTAAAAATCAAAATTTTCCTATTTGTCTGATTAACAATAAATTATCTTCAAACGGTACAGCGGTTAAATAATGGTGGCAGCGGTGGGATTCTGTGACAGGAGTGTTGTGTGTGGGAACTGGCTTTCATCACTGCGAGTAGGGCTCAACCCCCCATCTACGAAGGACCCACAACCGAAGAAATTTTTTTTTTCTTCGCATCTTTTATTCCTCTGCGTGGAAGAAAAAAAAAGTGGCTCGCCAAGAGCAAAGGAGATTATCTCGAGTTGCGGAAAAAGCACCCGGAGGCGTGACTCGGCTCGCCAGGAGCAAAGGAGTCCAGGAGATTATTCGTATTAATTGGATGTTGTGGGAATAAACATCCGGAGGAGCGACTCACCCGGAGTCGGAAAAAAGTGATTCATCATAGTAGCATCACTAAATAGTGTGACCCGCCAGGCGTCGATTATTAATGCATCAAGTCGCAAGAGTACTTTTATATTTCTTGAGTTGTATTTACAATTTAAGTGGAGAATTTGGTTTAAAATTCTTAGACAAATTTTTATGATACTCTAGTGTTTATTCTTGTATGGGATCATTTTTTGTGTGTTGTTTCTAGAGAATAGAAAATTGTTGGTAGTATTTGTACTTGATATATATATACTGTTATTGTTTTAAAAAAAAATGGCTTTTTTCGGAAAAGGGAAAAAGCAAGATATGCTTAGTATCGCAAAAGAATTAGGGATAAATGTAACGTCAGAAATGACAATTTTGCAAATAAAAGTGGCTATCACTGATTGTGAAGGATATGATGAGGAATTCGTAAAAAACATGTTTGAGACTATCATTGCATATAAAAAAGCGGAAGAGGATTCACTCAAAGCGGAAAAACTAAGATTGGAGGAATGGGAAAAATTAAGGTTAGAAGGAGTAGAAAGGGAACAAAGATTACAATTAGCTGAACATGAATTAAAAGAAAGGGAACTCCAAATGAAGTATGATTTAGAAAAATTTAGAGTAGAGAATGTTTACCTAAGAATGGAGGAATCAAATTCTTCCATAAAAGCGCATTCTTCTACGCCTCAGTTAAATTTAAAGAGATTTTTACCAGAGTTTAATCCAAATAAATCAGACATAAGTTTTTATCTTATAATTTTCGAACGTTAGACAAAAAGGGCCTTAATTAAAAGGGAAGATTAGGTTGGTCATTTATTGGGTTTGTTATAGATATAGGACAATTAATTGCTCACGAACCAGAAGATAATTATGATTACGTAAAAAAAATTGTTACTTTAGAGATTTAAATTAAGTTCAGAAGTCTTTCGTCAAAAATTTGTTCAGCATCAAAGATAGGTAGATAATACAGGGAAAGAGTTTACCTTTGAAACTAGGAATTATTTAGAAGAATGGTTAATAGGGTAAGAAGTTGCGACTTTTGAAGATCTAAAAGATCTGATGGTCTCGGACCAATTAAAAAAACGTGCAAAATTTGAGATGAGAGATCATTTCCTAGACGACTGGGCAAACTTTAAGTCAGCATCAAAATTGGCAGAACTTTTTGACAATTATGAAGAAGTAAGAAAGATAAAACCGAGATTTAGTGATAGAGCTAATAAAAACGACAGAACCCCTATATCGGGAATGAAAGGGAAAGAAACTAGTTTCGGAGATTCCCCCCACAAACAAACCGTTTATCCCCCTCAACGCTTTGAGTCAAGGGAAAGGGCTTTTGAAAGGCGTACTGGCCCCCGATGTTTTCATTGCCATGCGCTGGGTCATATAAAAACTGCATGCCCTAAATTAATGAAAAGGAAAGAGTCAGAATCCTTAAATAATATCGAAGGAATCGAAACTCCCAGTTTTCTTAGTTCATATACTAGTACAGGGTCTGTGAATGGAAAATGAGTAAAAATCCTGAGAGATACGGGAGCAACAATTGATTTAGTATGTAAAAGATATATAAATTCCTCTTCTTTTACGGGTGAGAAAATCTGGATAAAACAACCTCTAAGTATGGAATTAGTCTGTTTGCCTCTGGCGATCGTGGAAGTTTCCGGAGATTTTGGTACGGTTCAAACCAAAGCAGCCGTATGCGGAAATCATTTAAACCAACACGATAGGTATTTGTTAGGGAATAAAACAGCGGAGTTAATTAAAGAGAAATCTGGTTACGATTTTTTTTCTGTAGAGGTTGTTAAAGATATTCAAAGGTCCAAATCTGAGACTGCAATATCCTCACTTGAATCCAAACTTGGTCAGTTGGAGGAACAACTGGAAGAAGAAACCAGGGAGAAAGAAATTCTAGCCAAATCTAATCGAGAGCTTGAAAAACGTGTTAAAGAATTATTATTGCAATTAGATGATGAAGGAAGACATGCAGATCAATACAAAGAACAATTAGAAAGGACTAACAACCGTATGAAAAACTTGAAAAGACAGCTAGATGAACCAGATGAGGAGAAAGATCTTGTAACCGAATACATGTTCAAGTTAATTAATAGATTAAAACGATGTCAAGATGTGGCTGTAACTAAAATGGAGGAGATGCAAGTTAAGCGAAAAATATGGTACGATAATAAGACCGTAAAGCGCGAATTCAAAGATAGAGAATTAGTTTTTGTTTTGGTGACCTCTAGAACAAATAAATTAGCAGTACAGTGGATAGGTCCGGGAATAATCTTAAGTAAAATTTCGAAAATTAATTACTTAGTAGAAATTACTGTAAGTCGAAAAAAATCCCAAATTTATCATATCAACATGCTAAAACTATATTATAAAAGACCGGAATATGAAAATGAAATGATTAGCAATAAACCCGTTAGATGGAAACCATCGAAATGTAAATTTGCTCAAAATTCTGTTACATACTTAAGCCATAAAGTAGGCGAGGGACTCAGGTCTCCCTCTCAGGTCAAAGCGTCATAGATTTTCCCACCCCGAAAACCAAAACGGACATCAGGGCATTCCTGGGGTTAGTAGCAGCTCCGTTGACTGATGCTTTAAAAGGGAAGGCAAAGAAAGGGGAAATCGTTTGGACAACTGAATGTGAAAATGCATTTCAAGAACTAAAAAAGAAATTGATAAACAAACATGTCTTATACGCGCCAAATTTTGAAAGGGAATTTATTGTACAAACTGACGCTTCATTTGTTGGAATGGGAATAACTTTGACACAGTTAAATGACAAAAATGAAGAACATCCAATAATTTATTTAAATAAAAAAAATTCGGATGTTGAGAAACGCTATAGTACAACTGAAAAAGAATGTGCTAGTATTATTTTCGCTATTAAGAAATTACATTATTATTTAGATGGGAATAAATTTTTAGTTATGACCGATTATAATCCATTAGTTTGGTTAAATAAAAACGCCAGTACAAACCATAGATTAATGAGATGGGCTTTGGCATTACAACCATATAATTTCAAAATTGTACATCGTTCAGGTAAAAGCCACAAAAATGTAGATAGTCTCAGCAGATCTATTTTAGAGGAATAGAATTTATTCATCCTTATAGAGTAGTGAAAAATTTGAGTGTGCTAAAAAAAAAAATATGTATTAAATTTATCTCTTTGATATGTGGTTTCAGTGCATGTCAGTTTAATCGGAAGTGTTGCTTAATATACATACGTATGTGCATTTGTCTTTGCTTTGAAGAAATTTTATTAGGGTAATGAATTGTGTATTTAGTGTTATTTTATATGAACATTTTTCTAGAATAATGGATTTGTGAATTTAAAAGAAAAATATACATGTAGCATTTTAAAAGGGTGTTAAGATGTAGTATTGTGAACTAAAGTGTTTTGATATTTTTTTTTTTAGTATTTTGGTATATCAGAGAAATTAATATTATAAAACTGTGAGATAGCTAAGGATTAATGAAGTAAATAAATCTGTGTGTTCGAATCTGATTTTTGATATATGTTATTCTCTCGAAGATTTTAAAAAATAAATAAATAAAAGAGCTACTTAAAATGGATATATGGGCTTACAAAGGTAATCCATTAGAAAGGTTGATATGAATATGTTGGATTAACTTTTTGAGTAGAGAGAACTTGTTTTCAAAAAAAAAACCCTGAAAGAAATATGTTTCGTTAACTTTTTGATTAGAATAAGCATGGTTGAATTAGATCCATGTGAATTATTGTATTTGAAGTATCGAAATGAACTGTTTGTTAGAATTTTTCATTTAGTATGCATACCTGGTATTATATGTGTTTTAATGTGCTTTTATTATTATTATTGATATTTGGAATCATATTTTTTTTAATTATCATTCAATATAATGTGTTAATTTCTTATTGTTGATGTTTGTAAGTTCCCTAGCAAGAACACTCACTTGTTAAAGAAAATTATTCAAACTTTTGAGTTTCAAATTTAATCAAAATTTTTGAGTTTAATGTTGTTACAACTCAGGAGATATTGTAGTACTTGTGTGTGAAATAATATGAATCTTCCAAGTGTCATCTTATCTTATGGACGGAATCCTTCATAACATTTTAAGAACATTAACTTTTCTCCAGAGAAAAGTTTTTCGAAGGGGGGAGGAAGCTGTAACGTCTGTGGCATATCCACTTTCCTCGGCCTTCTTCAATGTTTGTTGGTCGAGCTACCAACTTTGACACTCATGCATCTGGACTGCCCGAGCGACACCTGATCCCAGAGATGTCAGCAGAAGGGGGACCGTGGCTATTTCGGCAGCTTGTGAAGATTGGGGAAATTCGCCGACGAAAAACCGTTGGAGGTCGATGGCCCTAAAAGAGCGTCAGTCCCTGCTTGGTTCCCGGTCCAGACGGACGTCTTGGTATCTCCTGTCACATATTTTTGTATAATCGCTGTACATAGTCACATTAAATATTTTAAACTTGAAAATCAAAATTTACCTATTTGTCTGATTAACAATAAATTATATTCAAACGGTACAATTCCTAAAATTTTAGCCATAAAAAGTTGCGAAATACTCTGACAAGAATGATAAAAAGGTACGAACATTGAAAATTTACCTTAAACCCTGACAAAGGCACAATAGCAGGACTTTCAAATAAAAGAATCTAAACATATCCTAATATTATGTTGGCTGGGTACCATTCCCATGGCAATCCTCCATTGAATATTTGGTTAAACATTTTCTAAACAGAAGCAAAATATTCCTATAATGAATCAAATGAAAAATAAAGCTTCACAAAATTTAAGTTTCGTAAGAGTGTGGCATACGAATATTATTACCGAAGAGCTGAAGATCTAATTAAATTAAATAACAATAATATATGCAGTACTTTTTATTACCGCAGTACCTTTTACTACCATAAATAATAGATACGATAATCAACTGAAACATTTTAATAAAATATAAACCAAAGAACTCAAAAAGTTTACCTCCATGCACACCGAATACTGTACAGCTGAACAAGTAATACTTTAAGGAAAATTAAGATGGCTAGTGGATAAATATTTTAATCTCCGCATATCATAGGTCACTATTCTCCTCGGTACCTCAATAGTAAAGTACCATAAACCAAAAAACACGGGATTGCGACAAAAGCAATATCTTCAATTTTTTCTGTATGCTGTTTGATTTATCGGGCAAAAAATTACCAAAATCTGTTATGAGGAGAGTATTTGATGAAATAGAGCACAATGATTTCTGGGATTATTTCAAAATATCAGAAGATTCTTCAAAAACTTATAACATAACAACAATAGCAGAGATTGTGAAAAATACCTCGTTTGCTCACAGCATAAATCCCATTAAATGCATATTTGCATTAGAAGCACTAGACATGATCCAAGCTTTAGACGATTTTGCGGAATTAAATAAAATAAAAATTTAATACTGTACGATAGTTTTTGTTCTATCTGCTCTTAAAAATAATAATATTACATCACCATGTTATTCATAGGTTAGCATGCGAAATATTATTTTAATCGCATTTTCTTGATCCTACTTTGGATTCCGAGACACTCGGAAATTTTTTGGAATGATGAGGTGAACAGCCTCGAAATATCGGTGTATCGAAATATCGGTCCAATGACTAGATTGTGCCGAAAAATATCAATAATTAAATTTACAGAAACAGAAAAAACATAACCAAGAAAAGCTTTATTCAAGTAAATATTTGACGTTTTAGGAAACATTTCACCCATAGGTATAATATCCAATTGGACTAAAAAAAAGAAGAGAGGGAATTCTTAACACTCGAATGGCCCAAAATTTCTTACTTCAGAAGTACAATTTTTCGCTCAGATACTTTACTTCTGCACCAAAAATTGATACAGCAGAAATCAATATTTTAAACGAGGAGGAAGGTTTTGATTGCGATAACGTTCATGAAATGTTGAATAAATGTGACAATGGTATTTATAAAAGATAAAGTCACATTGAAGGTGCTCTTGTTCATTATGAATATTCAAAATGCTGCATATTGTGTAGAAATACATACTTTACTTTACAATCTTTTTCTAATCACCGTAAAGTATCGGTGAAGAAGGGAATAAAGCAGTATTAGAATGTAGTATTTATCTAAAAAGTTTTTCATATTTATCAAAATTACAGAAACATAATGAACGATGCTCAAATTCAAATTTGAACGATGCTGCAATTAAAGAACATTCCGATCTACAAAATTAATATTTTACTTGCCAAATTAAGTTTCTTATAGCAAAATAAATTTGTCAGAGTTACTCTGTTATCTTATTTAAATAGCAATTTAAAAGCTATGGTTTCAATGTGCGAATCAGTTGCAGAAAGAAGCAGGGAATTAAAACTAGAAAATAATTTGGTTACCTCCCAATCAGCACTTAAACTAGCAGTGTATATTTAAACGTACCAGTAAAGTTAAATAAATTGAAGAAGAAAGCTTTGGGATATCCTTCTTTAATTGTCAAGAAAGAAACAAAGAAGTATTTAAAAATAGAGCAATCATTATTATGTAATGCAGATAACTTGTTTAGGAAACCAACTGGATCTTTTACCCAAAATTAGTTATGTATCTAATTACAGTCAAATAGTTTTACATATTGAGGACATTAAATTACATTTTTATGAGGTGAAATCGTTAGATAGTCATGTATCTGATGAGGAAGTAAGTATTGTTTTAAAAAAAAAGAACAAATTTTCATAAAGGATGGGTGTAGGATAGTATAATTGATTCATTCAAATCAAAAGCATACAAAGTAGAGATTTCATCATGGAAAGATGTTATCACATGCAAATTCTGGAAATTAGAGGTAATCTTGTTAACTTCTTTGATTTTATCCAGCTTAGGAATGCAGAATTCATTTTCATTCCCATTAATGTGTCTTGTCATTGGGTTTTATTAGTGGTTGAGTTAAATGTCAAGAAATTATACTTTTATGATCTTTAGGTTTTGGAAATGAAAGTAAGTATACTAAATTAATAGATTTCTGGAGAACTTTAAATACTTTGTTACATGAAGAACAAGATATTCATATTTCATATCCTATTCATCTAAAACAAACTGATTGCATGAATTGTAGTGTTTTTATATGGTACTTTACAAATAGGGTATTAAACAGAGAAACTATAATTTTGATATAAATGAATTTAGAAGGTACATGTTTGATTCTTTTGCAGGTAAGTGTGTAAATAATATCTAATATATTGTATCAGATTATATTAACGTTTGTTATCAATGCAAGCAGAATTATATACACTAGGTAAATTTATTCGAGTAGCTTTTTAATTATTTAAAGTACTGTATAAAATGAATATTTTAATTCTTCTGTGTTTCATTTGTATACTATTAAAAATTCATTATTTTGTGTAGTAAAAGTAATTGTGAGTTTTTTAAAGTGTAAAGGAATATGTATCTGAGGAACCTACCTTTCCTGCTGGAAAAGGAGTTAATGCATTTACATACCATATCTCCTGGGTGATGTGGAAAGTGGAGGAGATAAACCATTTTCATATGATGTATTACTTTAGGGAAATATTTTTAATAGTTCCTATTTTCCAGGCAATTATCTATTTTATTATGTGTGTCAATCAACCGAATGCTGGAGACACTGTTGTATATTGGAAGTTTTTGTTTCGAAGAGAATGTTAGATGGGATTTCCATCTGTGGTGACATTAAATTTGCATCACAGTTGTGAAAGACTTTCTGAATTCGTAAAAAATAATAGGTAAGTTATATTTATGAGAAAAATATGTAATGGATCACTCTCTATACCATATGAAATGTAATTATTATAGTTGTATATTAAATATTATTACATAAATTATATATATGTATATGTTAGGTAAATGGTAAAATCAGGAATACCAAGTAGTAATTTCTTTTCCTCGAGGAGAAAAATTACAGGTTTAAAAAAAATAAGTGTAGTAGTTTTCTTAATAACATTATTTCAGTATTGCTTTTATTTGATATAATAAAAGGAAAAAAGCAGAGAATGCAATACAATTTTATTTTAATTAATTCGTGTGCATTTCCTCCCACAATATATTAAATAGCTGATAGCTTATGGTAACTAAAATATGTATCAATAACTTATGATATCTTTAACTTATTAAACAGTTACTGACTGCTAATTTTTCAGAGCCCATAGTTTTGATAAATCATAAAATTTACTTCTTTTCCTGTTTTGAACATATAATTGGATTGATACACATGGAATTTGTAAAAGCTCCAAGTCTCCTCCCTCATGGCATGGTGGGGAAGTTTGGAGGAGGAGGTGCCAGAAAAGTGTTGTCTGCGTTACTTAACACAGATTCAAAATTACGAGGTCTGTCGTCAATAGCCTTCATTTTGCTTCTGAGTGCGACGCTACTGAACAATCATTAAATCAATTAAAGTAAATGAATGGGAAAAAACTGAAATTACCATTGTATTTTTGTATTAAAAATGATTATGGTACACGACATGAGAAATTTTGAATTATTGAGTCGTTTCTATTTTTATTTTGGAAAGAACTTTCAGGATTTTTAAATTCATGTTTTGATAACAGGGAAAGCAATACCTGGGCATATGAGACAATTGATTTGATTATATGAGTCAGGTTACTATTGATTAACACTAAATCGCCTGCGTTGATGGAAGCTAGTTAACAAAAATTTAGCTCAAAATATTTTAGTGAGGACGGAAATCTGAAAAAAAATTACATTGCGAAAATTCTGTGAAAGATGGATGAGATGGACATTTTTTTTTTTACTGAAAAAAATCATATGGTTGATATCTATATGATGCTAGAATTCTTTTCGACGCAAAAGAATTTATCCTTTATTCAGCGCAATTTATATTTCAATGAATAAAACTGTAACTAAAATTAAAAGTCTAAGAGTTTGATTTACAACTCACCTTTCTCTTAAAAGGAAGGAATACTGTCATAATAGCTATTATATTAAATTAAAATAATTGGAAGCTCCATAATTAAGTAGAAAATTAAGTTTCCAGTAATTAAAATCAAATTCGCATATTCTAAATAGCTATGCGATCAATTCAAACAGTGGAAGAGTTAATAAAAATTAAAGAGAAAGCAAAATTGAATAGCGAAAGACACGGACACTAATATAGAAATTAGTAGTTAAAAGCATTCGTACACTTGCAGTGAAAATTCTCAGTAAACCAGAAAGTTGGGGTTTCTTTCTTTTTTTAATTTTCAAAACGTGCATTTGAAGCTAAAAGTGTTCCAAGTAATTATAAACCCGAGATTTAACTAAATTTACTGTAAGAAAAAGCTGTAAATATTATTACCTATTTTAAAAATGATGAGATCTCAACAATTATGAAAAAATAAAGTCCTTAATACTTCAAGAGTTTGAGCCTACTCCCCAAGCATATTTAGAGAATTTTAAAAAAATAACGCGTCACAATTGTGAATCATATGTACAATTTACTAGTCGATTATTTACAAATTGGGCGTACTATTTAAATTTGAGAGACGTTTCAAATATTGAATCATTAAAGGAACAAATAATTTCTGATATAGAGACCGCTTCGCATAAAAGTATTCGTCAAGAAAATAAATGATTCGATTTCATAACACTGGCAAATGAAATTGATTTATTTTATTCATCTCGTGGCAAAACATTAAATGAATTAATTCTTACCGCAAAAATAATAATAGAGGCATGACTAGAACATTTTTTTCGGATGTTAAGTATTCAAAGTATGTAAATCTGAAATCCATTGTGTAAGTAAATAACCACACAAGTATAACCAATTACCTGTAAAAAATAGAATTAGTTAAAAATAATTCTCTTTGTTTTAACTGCTTGGTTTTCAATAAAGTTATGCAAATCAAAAATCCTTTGTGCATGCTGCCTCCAGAAACATAATTTTTCTTCATGTTTTTCTCAAGAATTTAACCTTCTGAGGGAACGGAAAGAGTTCGTTGCCCCTCGAATGGTGAACTTTCTCCTATGACCCCGCTTCGAAACAATAAATAACGGAGGGGTGAATTTAACGACCCAAGAGGAATTTTTGAGCGCAGGGGAAAGTTGTTTATACGGAAAGAGAAAAAGTTATTTTTTGGAAACTGCGCGAAACAAGAGATCTCGATGGTGGTACAATTTCGCAATAGAGGATGAATAAACTTAAATTAAAAAGAAAAATTATAGAAACTTTTTGAGTTGACTACTGTCACCTATAGAACAACGAGCGAGCCGTATTTGGTTACTCGAACGCTAAAACAATTAGCTTAGAATTTTCCATTAGGAGCTTCAGTTGTATTAAATGATATGTATATTGATGATGTGCTTACCGGTGCCGATACATTATTAGAAACAGAATTAGTTTTACAGAAATAGATTGGCTAAAGTAATTGGTAAATTAATTTTTTTCCACGTCTTTCGATAAAACTCAAACTATTTGCTGATTTTCTAAAAGCATTTTATTTAAGCTTTTAAATGTCTTTTTGGTATGAAAAATATTATTAAACATTTGAAAATCTCGGAAAGCCTAATTACAAAACATAATATAAATATAGGGTTTAATTTTTTTCAATTTGACAAATTATTTTCTATCGATTGCGTCTTAATTAGAATAATTTCAAATTTGCTTCAGTAAGTGATAATTTAATTCCCCTCTTTCATAAAAAAGTAATTACATTCGTATTTTCAATGTTAAAATAACAATAATTGATTTAATAGCACTTGATTTATTTTTATCTTCCTAACAATAAATACTTCTGAATTAATACTTTAATCAGAATGTAAATTATATTTTTGAATACGCAAGAAAATCCGGCTATTGACCTTGAGCCGTCTTAATTCATCTTTTCTCTCCTTTTAATCAAACAATTCATTTCATTTATCAGACTCTGAAGTGTAAGAATATTAAAAGAAGATAATTTTTACAAAAAAGAAAATGTATCACTATGTGAATCTTATTTTTGAAATTATTCTAATTTCAAAATTAATCTAATTTTTTTGAACAAGCAAATACAGAAAGCATTAATAAAAAAATATAAAAAATTTAACAAAACATTTGATCAAATCTTTCAAATTTTGATTAACATTTATTAAAGCCTTTTGTAGCAATTCTGTAAGATGATGATTATTTAAATATTAGCAACATTTATGCTTCACGAACTTCATTCTGCAGTACAGCTTTTCAGCAATATGTTGCAAAAACTTAACAAAGTTTTTGGAACATTTTTCTGATTCATATTTTTCTAAAGTTTTTATATCAATGATTAATTTGAAATAAAAATAATAATATTTGGTATCCTTTTAATTCTGTATTCTATTTGTACATTTACAGTGTTAAGAATAACATCTGAATTCATATATCTGGTCTCCTATAACTTCATCTTCTGCTCTTTCGGAATATGAAGTTTTTTTTTCTCCCGAATTTCTTTTTTCAAGAAAATGTTCTTAAATATTCAAATTACGTGCTAGTACTGAGCTTCGTCTAAAAATATGTTAAATTTTGGATCTTAGTTTTAATTTTGTTGATTAAATTAAAAGCCGAGCAACGAACAATTGTTTTTGCTGGAAATAGTTTATTAATAGTGTTAATTTTGGACTATATTGCAAATCATATTAAACTTAAAATAAATGATATTTCTTGCATTCAATCCAATTGACTTTTAGTTTCGGATACCGCCGTATTATCATAACTTACAACAATTAATTCTTCTAGGACATTACAAATTTGTATTACAAATTACAAATCTCCAATAATATCAGCTACTTCACAATAAACCCTAGAAATGACTCTTTTCTCTTCAAAATTTACATACCTAATATTGATTGTAGTTTCATATGGTGTTGAGATTTTTTTCTAAAATGCCCAGGACCCATGTAGCGACCGGGAATGATAGAATAGTCCCACTGTAACTCATGCATGTCGTAACAGGCGACTAAAATGGTTACCCAGTGTCTAGGGATGTAGCCGGGCACCTTGCCCCTGGAGATTATATCAGAGGACCTCGGGAACTGGTGATCGAGGCGTCCTAGTGATCTTTTTCTTTCCCATGGGGATTACTGTCTTTGGTAAACACGGGGGACGCGCCACCGGGATATCCTAGCGATCCGTCTCTATTTTCGACCCTTCTTCTTTTCCACCAATTTTTGACTTTTTTTTTTATTATTATTATTATTTTCTTTGCTTCAGGACCACAGTTAAATCTTGTTTGGCGCATCATAGCCACATCTGGCTCTTGCGCCAATAAACTTTACATTCACTCACACTCTAAAAAGTCCAGTTTAAGTGGAGATCCTCGGAAGTTCCCCGAATCAAATAACAAAAACTTAACACTCGCATAATCAAGGATTAGTTTGAAGATTGTCGAAATTGAGAGACCTACAATAATATTTACGATAAGATGTACTTTTCGCCATACTGACAACGATAGGAATATTGTCAAGTTTTCATCTAGCATGAGTACATTATTTTAGCTCTTGTTCATGCTGGAGGCCCGGTGCATAGTATTCTCAGCAACCCCCATAACTGACGCTCATTAATGATCTAATTTTAATAGTATTGATTGATTAATTGTTTTATTAACGCTGCAATAAGAAGCAACACGAAGGCTATTGGCGATGGGCTTCATTATTTTTGAACCTCGGTCAAGTGACGAGGACGACACTTGAACTGGAATTTCACTCGCCAAACTTCCACACCATGCCAGTGCGAAGACTTAGAGCCTCGTCAGATTTGAAATGCTGCAACCCCACTTAACAGTACACCTTTTGAGAAATCTGGACTAGAACCTATTATTTGAGAAAAAAAAAAACAACGCTGGTCACGAGCTTACGATCATGACCACTCGGCTACCATGGGCAATTTCAGTAGTAATCGAGTCATGATTACATCAAAAGTTCTACTTATCGAACATTGGCGTCTGCTTCATATTATATTTGATTCAATGATTTGAATCTACTTATTGAATACCTAAATACTCTACAGAAATAATAATTTATTTATTTAAAATAATTTAAGGGTTTCTCTGAGCCTATCAGAATCAAAATCATATTATTTGTGAAAGATCCAAAATATCTATAGGATAGAATAAACTTTAGTTTTATGGATAATTCAGCTCTGTGAATGTGAAAAGAGCAGCGTTTTAAAATTCAAGGTTTCAGCTCCTATTCATGTTTCGTTTTGGTTCTTTTTTTAAATCGATTTTTTATAATAATAATTAACAGTTGAAAAATATGTATCAACTGTAATTTTGCCTCATAGGTCGCTACACAAATATAATGAGCAAAACAGGTAAAGAAACTTTGTTAAGGTATTATACATTACTTGATAAAAATTCGATTTAGCATACACCGTTCTATAACAACATCAAACCTTGACATCATTTAATATAAAACAATGAAAAAGTAAAAGAGATGGAAATAAAAAAAAAAATTATTCCAAATATTCTTAAATAGGTTTATAACTGTTTAACTGTAAGAAACTGTTTATCAATAGATAAGATATAACTTATAAGCTTTTGAACTTCTTTTTTTGTGTGTCACAAACCACCCTACATAACTTATCTTTCGTTCGATTAATAACAAATCAAATCCTTTGAAATATATTGGGAATTTTAAGTAATGCTATGAATTTAAAAAGAAAAAGGTATTTTATTTTTCATTACATATCATTCATCTAAATTTAATTTCTGCAAATTTTTTAATCAATTCTTGTGTATTGGAAGAGAACAATAACATTCTTCTCTACAGAAATAATCAACCAGCTTATTATAACTGTTTTTACAGGATTCAAAGACGAGTGTGTTAATAACCTTCCATCAACAAAATTTTTGAAAGGTCTTTTCTCGTGTTGTGAATGAAATACTCGAAGAAAATTAAAAAATATTGTTAAAACCTGAATAAAATTTTTAACAAATAAAAGGTTAAAAAAAAATGAATTATTTGAAGGAGGGAAAGAGAAAAAGTCAATACATAAAATTCGTCTTTATAATTTACAAGACAGTATTAGACTTGAACATATGTTTTACAATTAATTGAAATATGATTATCAGGACCATTTAAATATTTGTTTCAAAATGCTTTTGTGTTGAAGCAATATCTATTCAGTAAATGATTTAAATGCTGCTTCAACGATAACTATTCTTTGCAGTTTCTTAAAAGAATAGAAAATGTTTGCCTCTATTTTACTCTAAATTTTTTCCTCTATAAAATAATTAAATAACAGATGTGGTTTAAAAAGTATATATGATTTCCTCTCCTCCTATTTTTCAGAAAAAATTATACTTTTCCTTTAATACTGATCTGCAAGAAGGTGCTAGAGTTTTTTCATTGATTATATAAGTTTTTAAAGAATCCCGGGACTCAAATCTACTATTGGATCTCTTAAACACATTTTGTTTGGAAACCGAAGCACGTTTGAGGTTTCTGTGAAAGCAGTATATCAAAATTTAAATTATTTAAATGATTTAATAAGTATTATAAAAACAAAGAAATTTCATTCGTGGAGTTTGTGGCCCAATGCAAGCCTTATTCAAAGCAGCAATAACATAGTAAGCAAAATTTTTCATGAGAAATTCTTCAATTCAATTTGTGTCCTGTTAAAGAACGGACTTCATTTTGATTACAGTGAAGATGTTTTCATTGATTATCGTAAACAGCTTGACAGGAGTTGGTAAGTATTTGAAAATATAATGCTTTTTCATTACATAGCGAAAAATTATTTATATTAATTCTTAGTGTGTTAAAAATTATGCGGTTAAAGGAATATTTTTAAACAATAGTATTATAAATACATGTTACCTGAATTTTTGAAATTTTTTCGTCATTTAGTCACTAGAAAATTTAGCTTTTTTTAAAAAAAATATGCATATTACAATAGCTGTGAGTGTGTATTAATGTAA
>BMAW01019739.1:0-12108 GCA_019974015.1 Nephila pilipes | reverse complement strand
CACACACACACACACCAAGTGAAATTCAGAAAAACGTTGTAAAATATATAATTTCAGTTCATTAACCAATTTGTGCAGTAAAAAATTTTAATGTTTCATATTTTCTGAATGTTTTCATGGGGATAACGTGTTTTTGTTTGTGAAAGTAATAGAATATTTTTCAGTAGATATATGTTTAAATGTGATTTTCTAATTTCAATTAATTTAAATTCCTATTTCTTCAGAACCATTCTCTGAACTAACCAATGCATAATGAAGCTGAACGAATTTTATTTTTTGGTATATTTTGTAAGAAACAATTCAATTCAAAATAATGTTTTCAATTATGCAAAAAAATACAGAAAAATATTTTATTTGAATAATTATAAATGCAGGATAATTATTTTGTATTGAAATCTTCTTCAGTGAGCTATTTCGTCAGATAATTAATCAATATTAAAAAAGTATAAATTTAACCATATTAAAATAGAGAAAAAGTATGTAACTGTCAGGGATCAAGATTTGCTTTAGTAGATTGGAAAATTAGTAAATTTGTTACAGGTTTCATAATCAGTAATAATCTGATCTGGCTAAAAGATAACACTTAAGTATATTAAGGCCGAGTTTCGGTGTGGAATTGGTCCAGAATTGCAGGTGTACACATTGCAACACGGGCTATTCAAGAATTATTTCCCTTCAACTAATGTCTGACGTTTCTTTCTGATTTTATATCTAATTTCCCAGCTTTTTCTCAATCAAATGAAATGTGATTATGCAAATTCAATAATCTTTGGAAGTGGAGCGAATAGATATAAGCAATTCACATTAAATGGTGCAAAATTGAAAGATAATTAAGATTACTTTAAATAAACTACGGTGAATTTGATGTGCTCATAAGTCTTTTGGCATGTAAAAAAAAGGATTTATTAAGCTTAGGACTCTACGCTGTTGGAGCAATTGAAGGAGGTACTATAATCGAATTCCAGTAAAAGTATTATTTAATAGATTTTAGAAGTAGCTAGTACTCGCGGATGGGAACTTAACTCTGAAGAGCATCTTCCTTTTTTGGGAAGGGGAACACTTTGTGTTGAGGGGGATACTTTATATTGAGAGAAAGATTTATTTTGAATATCACTGATTATTTTAATAATTGGTTTGCACGTAATTTGAAATTTAGACTTTTTTTGATAAAACCTTAAGATGGTAGACGAGAGAGGCAATAGGTTGCCGCTACATTCTCTGCGGTAAATTAACTTTTATCAGGGAAGAAAAAGATAGATAGAATTGTTCAAATAATTTATGTAGGACTTTTGGCGTTTCACTACATATGAGCAAACAGGTGGTTGATTTGAAACGTATTCTAACAAAAAATTATCAATAGAAATTAATTTTCAAGATATCAATAGATTAATAAAAGATAGAATAATAAAGAGAACGATAGATTAATCACTGGATTAATCGAAGATTTATCTTTAATATTCATTTTCATCCAATATTTAATCACACTAGATATTACTTATATTTCCTATAACCGTACCTCTAAGAGAGCATTGGGAGCAGAATAAAAGATAAAACGTTTTAAAAAGCTAATTTCAAATTTGTATATACATATAAATTGCGTACATGTAATTCATATTTAATTTCTTAAAAAGTACGCTCATGAAGTCTACATGAACCTAAGAAGATACTAAGTTAAGTAATCTACAAAGACTGTCTCTTATAAATGAAATTACTGAACGCTTTACTGGATCCTGATCAAATTCGAAAAATCAAAAATGAATTGTCATTCATACAACCTATTCTCTTCAAGTCTTTGTGACATATATTCTCAATCTCGTTTTTCAACTCGCTACCTCTGATTGTTGCGACCGTTCCAAATCATAAAGCATGCAATGCTTATTCATATAAATCTTGAAAAATGATTCCAAAAGTACAAAAAAACATGAAAGGAAATGCATAGGAATATAAGGCGGTGGCAGCGAGAGAACCAATTTATTCTCTTTCTTTAGAACTCAAACGGGAGCGAACAGATGTCATCAGTAACATCTTGCCCAAATACTTCAGATAAACAAAAGAAAACGGGATTTGTCTTTATCTATCGTCTATCTTTGGCAAATTGACTTTTTGAAAGAATGTAGGCTTCATCTTTCGAAGAGATGGGAAATAAACACGGCGGTCGATATATATCTAATATATATTCTTTTTCGAAAGGGAAAACAGCTTTCATAGGCTCTCATAGCTAAAAATATTGTCCCGTATTCATATCTGTTTTCCGGTTTCTTGCTTCTTTAGAATGAAATAAAGATGAAATTCATCCAAAACAGACAGAAAACTATGTAGCACAATGTAATGTACATCAGTACATATGCAGAGAGTTCCATTCAAAAGTAAGTTATTTGAATATTTCAGTGAATGCGAAATTTATAAACATATAAATAAAAAATAGAATAGAAAAAGTGATTAGAAAAGTTTAATAAGAAAAACTCGATACGCTTCTTACAAGTGATCTCTTGGTGGAGTGTAGATTATCCAGGATATAGTTAATTTTAAGCAAAATGGTAAGTAACGAGGAAACTTGTACCAACATGTCGAGATAAACTTACGTACTATGGTTTCAACAAGATAGAAAGGACAGATAATATTGTCTGTATTATTAGTCACCATATATTTACTTGTAACACTTATCCGTCATTATTTGGCTTTTGTACTTATATATTTGAATCTAATATATTAATCAAAAATTACAGAACTCCATTCGAATACACGCAATATCAAAACAGAGTTCTTTAATTATTATCACTGTTGAATATTTAATGTCGCACTCTCTATCATCTCAACTAAACTCACAATCCTTATTTATGATTTCAATCTGATTTACCAGTTCTCTTGTTCTTAAACTGACAACTGTCTTTCACATTCACTACATAACTTAATACTTTTAGTGGAAATGCCTTCAATCCATACAACTAACAGAAGAATTTAAATCTAAATAACAATTCTGTAACCCCACGTCTTTATCCTCTATCTCCCTATATTTCCTATTAATTCTATATAATCTATATATATCATTATATCCAAATCACTTCACTTCATATTTCATTGAATTTACAGAATTTTGTTTTATTTTTGACAAAAAGAAATTGTAATTTTATGAAATTAAACTCCATAAAAGTTTTCGAGGTTAGTCCCCTAAAATCACAACTTTTGTGTTATGACTACATCCATCAAATGGGGATTTTCCAAGAAGCAAATTCACTCTTTATGCGTATTCACTCTTCCCCAAACATAACATGTGGCTGCATCAAAAAAGAAAAAAAAAGGAAGAAAAGAATTGCTATTTTGACATTTGGAATCATTATCAATGAATTGCAACATATGCATATGCAACAAATGCATTCTTTATTTTGGCTGAAGTAACGATGTTCACATGCCCGAATTCGTTGACTCACTTGATTAGACACGTGATTAGGGTATACTGTAAATGTTATGTCACCGTTTTACGGGAGTGAAGAAATCGTAATTTGAATTATTGTTATTTTCTTACGTCTTTTTCTTCACGTATCCTTTCGAATGATGTTTAAAATTGATCATTTGGTAAAACTGATAGTTAGCATAAGATTAATCATTTGATGAAATATGAAAACCTTTAAGGTTTTGGCCGCAATTTATATTTCGACTTCATCAAATATTCGTCAATCAAAAATGGGGCATCTTATCAACTTCTACGATTCTCATTGAAGTTTGACAAAATGGATGCTATCGTTAATAGAACAAAAGAAATTCAATTATAATGATAATGACTTGCGACAAATTAATATATATATATATATATATATATTGACCCATTAGAGAGCCGAAACATTTTTGTATCTGATTTCTCATCTTAATAATTGCCTAAATTATAAATTTCGTAAAATGTGTTGTAAATCTATATGTAATAGGGAACGAGCTTAAATTTTGTTCCCAAAATGTTAAATGAGTGCCTCAAGCAAAAAAAAAATGATAAAATATTTTCCGTTTATATAAATCTTTTTATCATAATTAGATTATGATAAAAAAAAAGTGTGCGAATAAATTAGAGACACCGGATTAAAAGTTAAATGGATTTGAAAAGAAAAAAGAGGGAGATAGAGGATAACCTCACGCTATGTTACATATTTATAAATTGGGTTAAATCACCATGCTTAATCTTTTGGATTTAAGCATATAAAGGAATAAGATTCGAATCTGCTATAACTGAGATGTACTGGAATTAGAACTAGTGATTTTAAAATCTAAGATTTCATCATTAAATTATAAACTAGGATTTATTGAATTACTGGAAATTCGAGGAAGAGGGACCTTACTTATTCTTTGGCAGGTTCATAAAGCGTTTTTTTCCTGCCCTAACGTATCTTTATTTGGAATTTCGAAGCCACTGACAATTTAAATAATCTATAATATAGAAGCAGAGTTAAATAATGGAGGAATTATGTATCCATTTATATTGCCCTTTCATAAGACCTAGAAATCCAAACTACCATGCAACTTCTTCCAACAATCCAGGAAGTGGACGTATATATATATATATATATATATATATATATATATATACATAATGTGACTGAGCCTCCTTGGAAGATGTGAAGATCGGTAATGCAACCAAACATGATGCCTCCCAAAACTGGAATACCGTTATTTACAAAACGGTCTCTTTCGATGATGTTGAACGGATTATTGCAAGTTCCAATAACCCGTCCAACATCCCCTTCCTCGCTTTCTCCTCATGTGTATGCGTCCAGAATCACGAGTAAGATTACATCTGCTCTCATACGTAAAGCGTACTCCATCTTAATGATTATCCGTCCAAATCTGGTGTTATCGGTATCATCGAAAACGCCTTCTCCGATAAACAGAAATAAACCCTTTAAGTGTTATGCACGTTGGAAATACATCAAAAGCGTTTCGAACGCGTTATTCAATGTGGTTCTGAATTCGCCGAAATAGGTACAGATGTGTTTTTTCGCCTTCAAAGGATTATTTCAAGTTCGTTTGAGATGTGTTTTTTCGAAATCCCTTTTACCCCTTTTAAAGGTTTAGCATCTTGATTGATATTTGGTAATTGCAGAGGGTTGGGGACACATAGTGAACGTTGACAGAAAATTTTAGACTCACTAGGGAAACCCGCTCTTGCCCTTAAGTTTGAAACGCTTTCATTGAGACATTCGTTCAAGAGGAGGAGGGTAAGATTTTTTCTTTAATCCCCATCTACAAGTCTAAGTGTCTGTATGTCATCTTGGTTTGAGATTTTACTGGGTGTGAATTAAATACATTCCTTCACCTAGTTTTCGCGACATAACCATTTTGTTTCAAATCATTGTCAAATCCAATTTGAAGTTCTATCACACACACACAAAAAAAAAGATTTTATTCACATCTTCAAATAGTATGGATTTGAAGATTTAACTAATTTAGGTGGAAAATAAAACCTGATTTTTTATCTAGTTTGACAAACTACTTTCTCTGTGTTTTCTTTCCTTACTAAAAATTCACAATTTTTCCCATCACATTAAAATTATCAAATAGAATTAAGTTTTTATACCATACCTATATATGTAATAAATATCTAAAATCTCTTTAAATATATATATATATATATATATATACATATATATATATATATATAATATCTATGTTTAGATTCAAAGAATGTATGATAACAATGAATATATTCTATTGTTCCATTTGTGTTACTTTAATCACTACTTTCAGTTTCTAAAATAATAATTATTTCCTTATAAGGTTAATAAAATTAATAAAAAAACAATAGAAAAAAGAAAGCGTCAAAATTAGAAACGCATTAAGCTTTTCAATAAATGAATATTTTTAAGCTGTTCATTACTTGAAAAAATTTCTATTGCTTTGATAAAAATTACAAAAAAGAAAGATTTTTTTTTAAAATTCATTAGTTTTTTCATAATTTCAAAGCTAGGTATTCAGGACAGCTTACATGCGATCCCTAGTTTTGTCATGTTAATTTCCGAAATACATCCGAATTTTAAGTGGCTGAATAACAGTTTCCTTCAAAGAGAACATGAATAAGGGTTTTACCTAAAATTTCATATTTTCCAAGCTTGAATTTTCAAATAATTAGTAATTAAAAGCTTCTGTACATATTTATATTCGTTTATAAATGTGAACTGTACATCTGTACCGATACTTTTGGTTACAGATTATTTGAAGATTCAAATTTAAAAAATACCCATTTGTGTAAAATCTCTCATAATTTATTTTCTGTTAGAGGATAACTGAAGTATATGTAATCAAAATCTAGACATTTTTTGTAAACTCAACCCAAACTAGGAATTTTGTATAAGCTGCTTTGAAGATTTTCATTTGAGTTAATGAAAAAAAAATATTTTTCTATGGCACATACGCAGTAAATAATTATTTACCATAAATACTTACAATTCTTTGAATATTTAAAATATTAAACTCAAATTTTAATATATTGTAATTTTTCTTATAATCTGTAAGTTTTATACAATTCTGTGAAAAACTCTGATTGTCATCAGCAAGACATCCTAAAAAATTTGTTGAATATAATAAACATTTTTTCATGGAAACAAATCTGAAATGCTAAAACATAGGTATGCAAAAAATATGAGCATATTTATAATAATCTTTGAAATATGTATTATAAAATTCAGTTCAAAATTTATTCGTTATTTTACGCCTAGTAAAAAATAGAGCATCTACATAATAAAGTAACAAGTTCATATATTCATAGATTATTAAAAATAAGTATAAAAGACATTGTTTGTAATAAGAATTGTATAATTTTAAATTCAAACTTTTTTACCATCAATTGAGCGAATTTTGCATTTAAATGATATGCATCGGTCATATTACTTAAATTTGAAAAAATACCTTACACTTTCTAAAACATTCTGTCAAAAAGATTTATCAAAATTTTTGGTCTGTTTTTTCCACACCAAAGCATCGTTTTTTATAAAAACTAACCAAAAATTAAGTATGATAAAATTTCAGATTTGTTTTTGTAATATTGGAAGATATATGATGATGAATTCGTATCGTTAATACTTAAGAATAAACTTAAAATATTTAGGGTTCTAAAGCTGGGATGAAGAATACCTTTCTAAAAGTTAAAATTGTTAACAAAATTCATTCTGAATACATTGAGTAACTGTGGGTCAGCTTCACTGAGCTGAATTGTGTTAAGCGCACTGATTTAAAAGATAAAATTAAGTGAGACGAAGCTTCTCTTACAGTCGAATTTTTATTGAATGAATGGAAAGATGTAGTTTTTACAATGGCAATTTTACGCTTAAAGATATTCGAATATGTATTTTAAAATATAAAAACACTAAAAAAACGGAAAGATAAAAAATTACATGTAGATAGAAGGTTGTTAGAAACATTTTCGTATTTTTTTAAAAGAATAACCCCATTTAAATTTAGAACTATCCATTGAATGTACACTAAATTGCCCTTGTAAAAATGCTAATGAAAAGAGGGCATTTTTTCTGAGAGTAAGTTCTTCTGAAATGAGTGCACTATGCAAAGAAAAATTAGACTTACACCAAAACATTCATTCAAAAGAAAACTATAACCTTAAATGTTTTAATTTATATAAATAGAAAACATGAAAATCACTTTTTATGTTATTTTAAATTTAAAATGTAATTGATTGGGGAGAAAGCTCAGTTTTTATTTCAGAAATCTAATTATGTCATATATAATGATACTAGCTGATACCCACCAGCTTCGCTGGTCAGACGATAATATAATATTTTGGAACCTATACGTAAGATATCAAGAAAATTTCCAATTTTTAAAAGTTTAATGATAATCTAAATTTAAAATTTTAAGAAATTATTTGTCTGAAATAATGGTTATCCTCGACATTCAAATATATAAGAAAAATAAAAAAAAATTGTAAAAAGTCACCCCATATATATATATATATATGTGTGTGTGTGTGTGTGTGTGTGTGTGTATATATATATAATGGATAAAATTCATTCCACCGTAAACATGTTACACCTAGTATTGCCAAAGATTCAACCTTTAGACAGAATATTCATCATGTCCTTAATTTTCAAATGAAATAACCTCATAATGGCATTGTGTCTATTATAAGATTTTTGTCCTTGCCTCAAGACATGTTGATTTCTGACAATTTAGGATTGCAAGGGACTGCAATCCTAAAAAAAAGTCATGCAAGTCGGGACGCCCAAAATATCTTACGTATGCCATAGCATCTTCAGCTCGTTCATGCATGTAGCGAGGTCCTAAAGTAAACAAAGATTGTCTTGCGTGTGTGCTACTCCGTAAAAAGTCGCCATTTTAATATTTTTCAAAATCCCGCTAAGTTTTGGAGGACATACTTCAACGTCAAATATCGGAATAGGATATGTTATCAACTTGCTGACTGGCTTTCTGATAGACTACCAAGTAATGTCAAAGCGTTGTGGAGAATGTGAACAGAATAAATTTGAGCTTGGAGAGAGACAGTGCTGAATTTCGTATTTGGAGGGAAGACAGCATATGTCGGATCATATGGTGTTGTTTGAAGTACAACATATGTCGGATCATATGGTGCAATGGAAGTAAATGTAGCTGTGAAATTATGGGAAAGATCTGAGAGTATTAGTTTCCGGGACACAATCTTGCTCTTTGACTCTTGGTGTTTTTACCAGTCATCATTAGCACGTGGAAAAAAATCAGGTATTCACAAAGATTGGGTAAAAATACCAATCAACGAAGAATATTTGCCCAAAATCTTGCCGATTTATCAGCGATTAGCATGAACTGAATTATTAATCACGTGTGTCAGAGTTTTGAATCAAAATTCTAATGAAGCATTACATTTGATGATATGGAACAAATATTCCAAAGAAAATACAGCTTCTAGGAGTCGTGTGTTGATTGCCATGTCGAGTGCAATACCTGAATTTAATGATGGAACATTAAAAGCTCTAAAAACATTTCAGGATGCTAATTGAATTTGTAACAAGTTTGTCATCAGAACATTTAGTGTACTTTACTAATTGTAGGAGAACCTATTTCAGAAAGAAAAGAAAATTTGCAAATTTTAAAGTCACGCAGAAAAAAATAAAACTTGTTAAATTGCGTCGACTTAAAATTCAGAAAAAAATAGGTGCTATGTACAAACCTGGTAGTTCTTAAATTTTTATACTTTTATTTATATCATTATTATTTTTTATAAGTGTATTGGGTTTTAAAACTTTTGTGAAATTTTTATGTTAACTTTTAGCTGAATAATCTGTCATCGTAACAAATGCTATATCGATATTTTGCAAAAACATATTTTGAATAAATAAAAATATTTTCCATAATATTTAATTAAAGTAGTGTTTTCATATATTATATAAATAGTTAAATAATATATTAAAAATTTAGATCTTTGCAAGTATTATTAGTTTTTGTTTTATGCTTTTAAAAACTTTAAATGCATTTTTCTCAGACTTTTATTTTTGAAGATGTAAGTGTTTTGTAATCCCTAAGGCTTTTTTTCTGTTCAAGATAGAGACTTGAAATTTTTTATAGATACTTAGATATATGTGTTCTATAAAAGTTAGTATGGATTTAGGTCTGGGATCCCTAGTTATTTTTTTAAAAGATATTAAAATTAATATTTTAAAAATTTTCGTGTTTTTTCCAGGTTTAGCTAGAAAAATAATTATTAAAAATCAACAAGGAAACATATTTTCAAATCCATACTAACTTTTTTTGCAATAATGTACGAAATATAAGTCACTCAAAATAATTAAAAAAATTCAAAATTTGTGTATTTTATAAGAGTTTAAAATCACTTCAAATTTTTTTAACTTTTTTAAATTTTAAAATAAGGGCTTGATAAATTGTCTTTTTATTTTCAGAATCAGTTTAATAATATAGTATGATAACAATACATAAGTTGCTTTTAATATTACTGTCTCCAAAAAAAATTTTTGAAAAAGGGTACCGTGTAGCCTTAACTACATTCCAAATTCAGAAACTCAATTTATTCTAAACTCATTTATTTCTATCGCTAAATATGTACGTTTCTTATTTTCGACATGTACGAAATTTCACATTAAAGAGCCCCTCCGCCAAAATCTTGCCAATCCTCCATGAGCGCTTCCATATTAAATTGTTTGGTATTTTTCCATTTCGCACGCGCAAATATCACCAAGTAAACTTAATTGGTGACAATACACAGTATACATAGAAAAAAATATTCCGTTTGGCGTCGGTCATATCATTTTTGGCAATAAAGTCGCCAAAATTTACATAACCGACGGATAAGAGTAGATGAACGGATGAAAATTACATTTTGGATGAGACTTCCGTAAAATGCGTTCTGAGTGAGCGTCTACATCGCAAAATGAGTAACTATGCTAAATTTCAAGTCAATCGGTTGTATAGTCTTAGAGATCTCGTGATGAGTCAGTCAGTGGTATTTCGCTTATATATATATAGATAGATACCACTAGTACTCTTTTTGTGAAAAAAAAAGTTGGACGTCTTTGAATATCACTAATCATATCCATGAGTAAACGCTAAGAGTAACATTTCTGGAAAGCATCAGAGACAGGTTCCATGAGTCTAGAGAAGATGACACTGTACTAAGCATTATTTTTTAAGGAACATGAAAGTGTACTTGAGTTTTCTAGGTCCTATATTCAACAACAAATTCTGGGTGCTATTTCCTAGTTCAAATCGTGAGATCAAAATTAAAATAATTTCTTTTTCCTACTGAAATTGTGATACCAAAATCAAAATAGTTTCCTATTTAAGTTTATAAAAATCATTGAAAAAAAAAGAAATTTCTTTTGTTTGAAGGAATCTAATATTTTTCAAATTTTACACGCAAATGTTTCAATCGTTTTTTTTTTATCCTTTATTAGTTTGTAGCTATACGTAGATTCATTGGATCGGGTGAACAAGTTTCATTTCTGAACCTCAAAAGACGGAGCAGCCCTTCAGACAAGATTCGCATAAGGCCACTCAACTACTGTCAACGAGTAATCACCCAATTTCTTCAAAGATACAAGAACACTACCCTCTGTAATAAAAATGTCCTCTGTATATGGATTTTGCTGACCACCCGCGTCTTAGAAGGGGGAAGGAATAGATTCATCTTGCTTTTCTCGAAAACGCAGTGAAAGAAAAGTGAACTTTTTTCGTCACCGTTTGCTGTGCTTAAGTAGACCACTTTAGGAACAGATTTACACAAAAAAGAGCGTTTAGAGGGTTAAAGGTACAAACCATACAAACAGACTACCACTGTGCAGCCTCCTGACCACGATAAAACATGATATTATCATCCAATCGCCTGTGCCGTATGTCTAGCCATTTCTCCCTCTGTCTCCTAGCTTGTACGGCAATACACCACACGTCCATTGGCGTGGTTGCCCTTAAAAGAACACAGCTGAATTATAGGATAGCTGTTCCAGAAGTTTGAATTCTCTCCTGAAGTCCTGAAAAGATGCTGTGAGCAATCCCTAAACCCGCAGCCAGACTTTGATCTTCAGTCATTTCCAATGATTGAACTTAGGGTAAAATTCTTCAAATGTCTCCTAACAGATTGATTGTTCGACATCTCATAATAAGACAGCAACTCGAAGTCGCTTAAACTAATATACAAGGTGTAACTTTTTTCCCAGAAATGCTTAGGTTTTACTTCCAGCGTGTGTTATCCCTCTCCGACATCCCGCATTACATCTAAATATATATCTGCGCATGCGCTACCGTAAATCATTTTAATACAAATAGAATACATACTCATAAAATACATGGTATTCTAATAACATTTTGATTGAATGAAAATGAGAATAAGAAAAATATGTTTTACTTATTAAAATTTTGTTACAAGTGACGAAAAAATATTTAATTACAAATGTTAAGTTTAAACATATTTTTTTTTAGTTTTCTTTGTGAAAATGTATCATTAAAAAGTGACAGACTTTATTCAAAAAATAAAACAACTAACACTGATCTTACAAAATGTCATTGCAATGAATTCTTTTTATGTTATCTGTAATTTAGCGCATAATGTGAATAACTGAATGTGCATTATATTTAAATTTTTATATGGAAACAAAATGAAATAAAAATTAA
>BMAW01019729.1:0-17032 GCA_019974015.1 Nephila pilipes | reverse complement strand
ACATTTTAAAACATCAGTAAATACTTCTTTTGTTATAATCTTCCTAGTTGTACTTACTGAACGTGCCTCCGATTGATGAGAAAATACCTTAAATTTTAAAATATCAATAGTTAAATACTTCTTTTATTATAATCTTCCTAGATGAACTTACTGAACGTGCCTCCGATTGATGAGAAAATCCCAAACCGCTCCAGAAAACAAAGATAGGATTTACCAAGACTAGTCATGGCCAAAAACAATAAATTCTAAATCTCGGTGTCTTACGAAACAAAGGCGGGGATTTAATAACGTCTATCACTAACAAGCGACGACAAAGGAAAATATCCGTTAAACAATTAAGTTATTTTTCGTTCCTTCCCAGAATGCACATGCAAGTGTCTCAGCAAGTGCATTGTGGGATATAAATTGCTGCTCATAAATCAATTTAGGATAAGACTTCGCTTAATACGCCCACGAACCATCATCCTGACTTTTTACACTCGTCTTTTCGCATTAATCACTGGGCATTTTATACAATAATTTTTAGATAGATGAGGTTGTGTCATAATTAAGAAAATCAGGGGTGGCCAAGTATCTGTTCTTTGCTGATGCGAAGGATTTTCATTCTAATGAGTTCAGTCAACCGTCATTAACAGAAATTGTTCTACGAAAGAAGAATCAATTTATATTAGTAGAGAACCAAATTTCATTTCCTGAAATTACATGGTAAGGGAGCAAGGTTCCCAAGGACATCTTACTGTGATTTGAATTTGAATCGGAATGAAGAATGCATTATTATTTTGCAATTAGTTTGTGAATTTTTTATGACAGGAACTACAATTAGGCGATACTTTTATGCTATTGAAATATTACTGGCTAAGAATCCACTATGAATTGGAAGGATTCCAGTATTCGGGAAAATCGATAAACATTTTAATATGGTACACGAAATATAAACCAAGAAAGATGAAACTATTGCATGTAATTAGAGTGAAAAGTATTCTAAAAAACTTTTACCGCTTTGTTTAGATTTATTTCTTTAAAAATGCCATATTTGTTAAGACTTTATTCATATATACTTTTTTATTATAATAAATTTGTTCCTTTGACTTATTGGGGGAGAGGAGAAATCTGTGTGTGTCTTTTTTATCTGATTATTCTATGAAAGTTTTTTTTTTTTTTTTAAAAAAAAAAGCATTGGTGTTTTGTATTTTTCCTTTAAATGTAGCAAAAAATGTAAGAATGAGGAGATGCTAGAATTATTTGTGAAGAAATTTTTTTTCAGAATTCTTATAAATTCAAGTTTAATTAGTTTCCTTTAATTGTAACTCATACTCTTGACTAGATTGGATATTGTTAACTACATCTGTACTATAAAACTTACAAAACATTTATAATTGCAGATATTATTTCGAATACGTTACTACAGAATGTATTATTTAATTAAAATTTCCTCTAAGAAACAATGATTTATCTGGAAAAATTGATATTGTTTTGATTGATCATTTCCTGAATATAGATACAATTGAAATAACAAAAAAAAAAAAAAAAAAAAAAAAAAAAAGAATGACAAAGAGGCCACAGGAAAATAAAATACAGATATAATCGATAAAGTTCGATTCTTTCGAATGTAACATTTTGTAAAGAAATTTCAATGTCGTAATATAAATAATTACATAGGTTTGTTTAATTTAACTAATTTCACTAAAATAATCTTAAAAAATCATTACAGATTTTCTTGAAATGAAAATGAATGTATGAATCTAATGGGATAAAATGTAATGAATAAAATAAAAAAAAAATATGCCAAATTTGTGAAAAATAGTTCCAAGTAAAGAACTTGAAAAATATATAAAATCATGTTCTTCACTTCTTTCTAAAATTTTAAGTTATTTTTTGATATTTTAAATGCCGATTTTCAGTGAAAATTCTTGAAAATGAAACTGAGAAACCATGCTTTTCTTTTCTCAAATTGTTGCTGGAAATGAAATTTTTACAATGTGTAATTTTTCTGAAACTTTAGTCAACTGAATAATGAAATGTAATTTTCAGAAATGAGTTAGAGATTTGAAATTAAAGAAAAAAATTTACAGTTCTCTTTTCAAAATCCGTACATTACTAACACTTTCTTCATTTACCATTATTCTCTATACATTATTACAATTTTTTGAAAAGAATAAAGAGCAATCTTCGCAAATCTCCTTGTTTAAAAAGTTGTATTCATAAAACTTTTCTTAGATTTTACTAAATTAAATGGAAGCAAATCATTGAAATTAGCTTCACTTACAATCATTACGCTTAGAGAATTCATAACTAATCAGAAAATAGGAAATAAAATAAGAAAATACTATGCAATTGAAGTGAAAGTTACGATCAACGATCCTTAAATCTGAAGAAAGTTTTTTTTAAATTCCGTTTTGCCTTCATATCTCTCTTTTAATACAAAATAAATAAAGAGAGAAATAACTTTTTGAAGATTTACTCACACAAAAGTTTTCATAGTTCTATATTATTTTTCACCGTACCTTCAATCTTAATTTATCATTTTGAATACATCAACCTAAAAAAATAATTACAATCCAATAAATCAAGAAAACTTGATTAAAAATTATATATCATTACTGTTCACAACAAACGTGCTTAATTTATAAGAGACCAGAACTTAAAGAATTAAGTGTAAACATTTCAATAAAAACTGTATTAGGGCTAAGCTTAAGGTATTATTTAAATTGATCAATGTCTGTTCTGTCAAATCAATATGCATCGATCAACAGAATGACCGGAGTTATGCGAAAAATTACGAGCACACATGCTTAAACCACAGACACCTGATCAATATCAGTTTGATAGCTTACAGAAAAAGAGTTATAACTTATGATAAATCTTCTTAATTGCATTTGAACTCAATACATAGCAAAGAAGGCAATGTGTTTACAAAATATTGCCGTGAGGAATTTGATTTCCCTTACTCGATGTAAAGGCAAGCGTAACGGATGGGTAAATGTGTATGAGGTATGCCATATTGCTTTAAAATTACAGCTTTCTTCGGCTGTAAACTATATTTCTTCGAAATTTTGAAGGCAGTTACGAAGGCTTGATATATTACAACCATTTCCAGACGCGTGATTCGGCCGTCTTTATTAAAAGTTTCGGCGCTAATTTAGTGGTTTCTCCTCGGGTGGCTTACTCCAGGAGAGTGCGCAATAAGTTATATCTGCAGTAAGGCCGGTTCATAAGGAGGGAAGATTGAAAAATGTGGTACTTTAGATCCGAAATAGATGTTAATTTTCAGTAGGAAAGAAGGATTAATGAAGGGAATTTATAAATAGTCAGAAAACTGGACAATTTTTCTTTTCATCTTATTCTATTTTTTTATAAATAGTCTGAAAACTTGACAATTTTTCTTTTCAACTTATTCTATTTTTGAATTGTCATTCATTGTTCATATTTGTAGGTGTTAATTTCCTTGAATTGGGATTTGTTTCAATTGTCTGTCGTTTCCATTTAACATTCGTCAGTGCGTATAATGTGAAATATAAATTATCTTTAGAAACTTCTCATCCTGAAAAATATGTTTACTCCTCACGATTACAAGATTACAATAAGCAAAACAAGCAAACTTCAAAAATAGTTTTTGAATCAAATAAGTTACAATTTTTAAACGAGTAATGACTTGTACGACTTTTTAATATTTTTACCTTTAATATATTACCTTAATAATCGATAAGGTATTTTCAAAGTATTTTGAGTTAAAAGTTTCCGGTATCAGTACTTTTGAAATCAATCTATAAAGATTAAATGTTTTTTCCCTTAAAATTCATTTTATTACTGTTTTTTGAATAATATACATGATTGTTCATTTGTAGATATGTTAGATTAGTATTATATATTAACCATGCAGAAAATCCATTCGTTGTATTAAACGCTCTGAGACTTCTCAGAGGAATATTAAAAATCATGAGTTCATTTTCATGAAATATAACGGAAGTAAAATTATTCCACTTCCATGTAGAATAATTCTATTAGAGGAACCCGAAATACTTAAATTGGGACTTCCTTCCTTCGTTATTTAATTCTAATGCATACTTTCGTTCTAATTAAATAGTCAACAAATTCCAGACTAATTGAAGATATATATGAACAAGATGAAATACTTTATCACTGAAGAATAGATAAGGTTGTCCTCTCTCAAATTCCACTTTACTAGCCAATCCTAGATTATGATTTAAAAATAAAGTCTTAGCTTATCAAATCACTCTTTCTGATTTCAATAATACTCAATCGCAGTATCTTCGTATACTATTACTTAGACTGAAATTCGTTTCAATCCAAAATATTAAATACGATATTTGAATCCAATTTACTATCGATTCGCCGTTATCCTCTTATCTCCCTGCCTTTTCCTTGCATTTTTATTTCATTTGCGTATCACTATCTTTAATTCAATTCATTTCAATTCTATCTTCTTTTAATTTACCTAATCTCGTTTCATTTTGTTTGGGATTAAATTGTACTTTTGTGCATTTAAAATTATCAAAAAATTCCGAAGTTAATGAAGGAAAATAGCGAATAGCACAACTCCACAAAATAGCAATACAGAAAAATACCTTCTTGCGAATTATTCTAAAAAAAATTGGAGTTCAGAAAAATGAAAATAATACACAAAAAAAGCAAGTAAGAGAATACGCACGTAATTTCTTGGAAGAAAATACTATGAGTGTATCTAATTTAACCTAACATAACATGGTTTGACCTTTTATTCCGTTAAATGATTTTCACTGGAAATTCAAAGCTTGAACGGTTTGATAGAGACAAAATCTTCAAGCGTTTATTCAAATAATCCTCTTGTAATCATGCGAACGCTTTCTTGAAGTTTTACTTCTTGCTAATTTGTAATAAAACAGCTATGCAGCAATCATCCTCGGTTCAGGAGGATTATAATTTTTTTTTCTTCTTCCTCAGCACTCTGATCTGAATAATTTATTTTTGGACACGCTTTATTGTTCTCATAACGCTTTTTCTCGGATATTTGCAAGTTGTCTGTAAATACTTATTCCCGAAACTGGTTGCTGCAGGCTCTCTCGTTCTGCTCGCGTGCACCATTGCAGCTGTGCACCCAAACAATCCTTGCTAATCTAATTCCGGTCTGTAATACTCGTGTCCGTTCAAGGTTACGGCGCATTAAATGGTGACTTTCCCTCCCCTTCTTTTAGATCTTCCTCTTCTATTTTTTTAACCCCCTTAAGGTAAACCAACAAAATATTACGATCTTTGAACGCAATTTTTGTTTAATCTTTATTATATTTCTTATAACACAGAAGTATTTTGAGACATCATTGAGTCATGCAAAGGTTAATGTTTGCAATTTAAAAGAAATGTTTAATGGATTTCCTTTGAATTATTAGGACAAGGATACATTTTTTTCTTTTTAGGATTTAAGGCTTTGTTTCCACCTATCAACGTAAATATATGTATGTTACGAAAATTTTGGGAAATTAAAGCTTTATGTGATTTTTATTAGATTTTTTTTTCACTTTGAATGGTTTTCAAACATTACTGTCATTACTCACATCTTTGTAATTTGTAATCAAATAATTATTTGAATATATTTTTCTGGTAATTAAAACAATAAAATTCTTCTCACAATTTGCGCTTATATTCTATTTCTCGATTAAAATTCATACAAATGAATTAAACAGTAGATAACACAATTCTTAAGGAAGCTGTAGAAAAATAATGCAAATAATTTCCTTTGCAATCATGTCTGATATTTCACAAAGTTTGTTCCTCAATATTCCAGTCACAAAAAATTTACAAAGTCGCGAACAGATTATTTTCAAATTACTGGTTTTCCTCAAAACAATAGAATTAGTTCAAGTATTGTCTTTTTGTGCAGAACGCGAGATAGTAGTTCTGAAATTCCTATTTAACTATTCCAAGTGTAATAAATCAAATTTTAAAATGCGAAAGCGAAGATATTTGGAATAATAAATTTTTAGATAGCAAAACGCTACTTTCTATCCTTATACACTAGCTTCTTGTTGTTCGGGAAGAACCATAAAACTTATTTAAAACTTGTTTCCCGCTACGGAAGTTACACGTTTGAATAAGGAAACAGACTACACGTGTGGGTTTCGGAAGTATCTAGATATATCTCTACTTCTGTATCACATAACATAAATATACTCCCCAAATCATGGTAACGCTGATATATAAACAAATTCGTACTTTCTCCGTCAAATAGCACATCACTTTCAGGAGTTTTTGCATTTAAGAACAGAGGCATCTTTGTAGTCCAATCTTGCAGACGAACCCTAATCTGTTCTAAATAAAGAAATAGATTTTTAACAAAATTCTGAAGTAAAAGTTTGAAGGAATACTTGTAGTAATAAGCAAGGATATATGACTGTACAGAAAGATTGAATAGTATTTGCTGTTCATAATGATAGGAAATTTAACATGCATTATTTTGCGGAACTTTGATTTCTAGAATTATTATATAAATTAATTTATTTTTCCAAAATGCATCCTAGAATAACCTGATGTGTAAAAATTTCGGTATATATCATCTGGTATGTGAAAAGTTCGTGAATCTATTATATAAAAAAAAAAAATAAAGAACTTAAAAACAATTATTTTTATGCCAATGGTGAAAAGCACTTTTAACATAAAGAAGAAAATAATTTTGAACTTACGAGCTCATGAACAAAAAATTTTCAAATTATCCATCTTTTTCTAGGAGGCAAAGCTTAATTCGTTTGCATCTACTTTGAGAAAGGTTTCTCAAGATGCTAGTGGTGACTTCTTGCATCTATTGAACGATAAATAACAATTTTCAGTTCATTTATTGTTTGAGGATTATTTTCATAAACTTTGTTCTGAAATAGTATTTTTTTCCTCAGTTATTTCTTGAGCAGAAACTAAAAAGGGTATGTTTTCTATCACGTTTTGAAATGTTGTAAGCAAATTTCATTTATCCGTTAATATGAGCATGCTTAAAAAATACCTGTTTCTGACGACAGATGAAGCTGCTACTTTAAGTTGGCATTACTATTATATGATACCATCTGTTGAACGGTGTCAGTATAAACTTAATACTGATTTATATGTTAGTCTTGAATTGGCCACCATTTGCTATCAAAATTTGATTGTGCCGCGTCGAGGTGTCATTTTGTTTCGAGTTGTCTCCTTAGTTGAGATTTGGGATTTATGATTATCCTCCAGAAATCCAGGTAACAATTAAAGCGATGGATTACTTCCTGTGAAGATGCTTCAAAGAAGACTAAGACGGTCTCATTGGCAGGAAAAATTATTAGACTTTCCCAGCGTACAGTTATTCAATTTTTTGAGATGCGAAAAGCCGCACATTCACAGACTTCTATAAAAAATTAAAACGATCTATGAACAGTGATCCCCATTTCCTTTTCCTACCCCTAACTCTGGTACTCTTTGATTTGCCCTTATGTACTTTTAGCAGAGCATAGCAAGAAGTTTTTCATGGGGAGAGGGAGGGTTCTCTCACTTTAACTCGTGTCTCAAAAATAATTTCAAATTGCATCGTTTATTTTCGATGCGAAATGAATGTTTACGTGGAAGGTGAGATATCGGATATGATTTTTTCCTGAAATAAAAAAAAAAAATAATTAAAAAAAAATTCAGTATAAAAAAGTTTCAGTTTTAAAATTAAGAGAGTTATCCCCCCCCCATTCGCTACGACACTCACTTCTAGTACGCCTTTGATGAATGTAATGTTACAAACGAAAAAAATATATATATATTTACATGGGGATAAAATTTCTATGAATGGAAGAAAAAAAAGGAATTGTTTTCTTTTCTTGGTTTTGCTTTAATGCATTGTTCTATATGTGGAAGAACAAATTCTTGTGCAATGATATGACCTTCGTTTGACTTCATCTATGAAACAAATAAAAGAACAAATCACATCTCTTGTTTCGAAGATCTAATAAATAATAATTATCATGACTGCATAACAGTTCGATGATGCTCTAGATTTTTGTTTTAATTGGACAATGAAGCTCACCCCTCGCTTTTAATGACTTCCTACTTCTGAAGAATAAAATATTTAAAAGGAACGAAAATATATTTCGCATTAACTTCTACTTAAGAAGTTGATTAACTTAAAATAAATTGTTCATTTGCTCTGAAGTCTTTATGAGATCACTGGCTTTGTTTGTTTCCTTTATTGGAAGAATTCAGCCATACATTTTTTCCGAACAAGGGCATTTGTTTAGTACAAATCTGAGATGATATTAAAACGACTTCCTTGTTCTAAAACTTGTACACACACACACTCATACACGCACGCACTCATGGAAGCTCTATAATTCACAAAATATCACATCTTAAAACTAATTAATCGTATCAATCATAATTAATGTCTTAGAAACTACATAGTTAAAGAAATCATTATGAAATCTAAAGTAAAATTAATATAACACAAATAAAAAAAAATATAAGAATGCGTATAATTATTAGTGTTAGTCAATCATAATTTTAAACTATACAAAATCATACTAAAACATTACATATAATTCTGAAAAAAAAATTTCGAACATTTATTAAAACTAAAAATCTAAGTATTCCTCAGAATTAATTGGAAAAAAAATCAGTAAATTATCGTATAAATAAAAACGTATAAATTATAATAATTAAAAAAGGGCATAAGTTTACTGAAACACAAAATATACTTAATAATAAATTCAAAACATATATGAATCCTTAATTAAAGTTACAACATAGTAAAATACAAAGCTACCCAAAAATATATCTAATTTCAAAAGAAAAGAAAAGTATTGATGAAGAACAAAAGAGGAGATTGCGTATTTTTGTATACTTTCCTAAACTTTGAAATGAGAAATGTGTGTTTAAGCTAGTTTATCGGATCCAACCACCACATCTTCAGTAATTACATTATCATTAATGATACAGATTAAGAATAATCAAAATTCCAGCAATGTACAGAATTTCAAATTGGAATAATGAGAAAAGGAAACCAATACGCTAAACTCATTGTAAATGAACATGAATTATAAAATAATTTATCTCTATTAATGCACACTTGAATTTTTTTTTTAAAAAAACTAAGAAAATTATAAATTTTACCTCATATACATGTGTATATTTACCTCACTCATGCGAGGTATATATAATTGCTTTATTTCGATATTTTGAATCTTTGTCTTCTTAAAAGTTATTGAATTTTTTTGAAAATTTGGATTTGCTTATTTTTATAATTCTTCAGTTCACAATTGAACTCTTAAATTTTTATAATACATATGTATATATATAATAAGTTATGTTGATTCCGTTTCAGTTTATTTTTATTGAAATTATTAAGGTTTTTAATTATTGGTATTGAGTTACATACCTTTCTTTTGTATACATACACACACAATCAAAACATCATAGAACAATGTAAAAATATCCAATTTTAAATAAATACTATTAATTGATTAAAAAAGTTTTTTTTTAAAGAAGTCATTAAAATAAATTAATATTAATGAAAATCAGGTACAAATATTGATGTAAAAATTGATACAATTAATGTCTAAAATTTAAAACCTGAAGACAAAAAAAAAAAAAAAAATATAAAAATATTTTTATTAATTAAAAAAATTTTTATATATATATATATATATATATATATATATATATATATATATATATATATTGAATGTCATCTGTTGTTTACAGTTATTCTGGAGTTATATTTGAATCAGAGGTGTGCAAATAGTATATCGCTTTAAAAATGAAAAATCTGCTAAGAAAAACTTACCGAATGATGTGAGATGCTTACAGTGATGATTATTTGTCTTGACGGAATTGATCGAATGTGTTTTTGGAGTTCGGAAAATTATGCGTCCGAATTTGAAAATAAACAAAAATTGAATTCTTAATGAAGGACAAACACGCCATTTCAAAGTTTTTGAAATAAAATAAATGCAACTCTGCTAAATACACCAATCTCTCTCACTCTCCAGATGTGGCACTGAAGTTCCAAAGCTAAAAGACTAAAGTCTACCGGCCATTTTGATTTCTAGAGCGTAATGTTAATCCAATGGAATTTCCTACTACCATCCTCAAATCTATACTATATGAATGTAAAAATTGTACCCGAAAGAGTAAAAAATGCTGAAGGTTTCTTCGGGGAATTACATTTTACCTCCTATTTTAATTATTCACTTGTAAGTTTTCCTGTCTTTAAAAAATAATCTAAATATTTTCTAAGAATCGGAAGAAAAATGTAATTCCGCAGAGACCATTATTTTATGCTCCTTCGATTGTTGTTTTTTGCATTGAAATAAATAAAGTGGAATAGATTTGAGTACGTTAGGAAATTCCATAGGATTAACATTACGTTAACGAAATCAAAATGGCAGGTAGGCGCGAGCCTTAAAGGACAATGATTTGAGGATGTCATAACGACTTGAGATATCGCAACGAAAGGGGAGTTACGAGGCATTCCAACAGGATCTGAAGTGGTTTGAGGAATCGGATCTACCTGTATATGCCAATAAAAGAATCCTGTGTAAAATAATTGGAAAAAAAAATTAATTTATTTTACCTTCTGTTTTACTTGTAAACTAAATTCTAAACATTTTTTGTCTCTCACTTCTATGATGTTAAAGGTTCAATAATGAAAATTGTAATTCAAAATAAGATGCTACACAGCATATTAAAAATACCATATTAACTGTAATTAAAAAATTAGCAAACTTAAGTTCTTAAGTTCTTATTTCTAGGAAGTTCATAATATTTTCGAGAAACAATGTATAAGTATCCGAAACGTAAGAGGAAAAGTATCAAAATTAATCTCATGGCTCAATCTGTACTTAAACAAATGAGGTAAATTAATTCTTTATATATACTTACAAGATTATGTTTAGATATGTATATCAACTGATAATGAGTGATTATACAAAGATAATCGTTCTTTATCAATTTCCTGCTTTTACATTTTACAAAAAAAACCCTTTCATTATTGAATTCAACTGCCATTTTTCCTAAACACAATTAATAATTATCACACTTTAATAGAAGATACAGAATGGCTAGGTGAAAAATTCTTTTTCCATTATCACTGAAGAATAACATAGGTAAGGCCACTCTTTCTCGAATCCCACATCATTCGTCAATTCTAGATTAGTCTCAAATAATTAAATCTAAGATTATCAAATCACTCGTTCTGATTCAAACTCTTTCCACTTTCAGCTGATTCTTCTCTTGGCACTTTAACTGGAAACCGCTTCAAACCAAAAAATTAATTAAGATGCTTAATCACATCATCTATCAGCATGCCGTTCTCTGTCTCCTTTCATTTCCCTTTCATTTATACTTCATATATATATCAACATATGTAATTCACTTCACTTTGATCATTTTCTAATTTACCTAATCACGTTTGATTTGGGTTGGGAACAAATTGTAGTTTTAGACAAATTGTTATGAAGTGCCCGAAGTTAGTGATAAGAAAATTTTGAATAGCCCAACGCCACAATTTTACTCGTCAATATGTATCGTTGGATCTAAATCAAGCAAAATGGCAAAATTGTCAATCAATTTTTATTTCCTGTAATTTATATTTAAACTTTTGAAAATGATACATTTCTGTTCGTTAATATTTTTCTTATTATCTACCCCATTCTTTATTATTCAATCCCCGGTTCATGTTTCCTTATAATACTAATTTAATTAATAAAAGTTATAGTTTTCTTCTATTGTAGAAAAATACTAAAAATGATCTTTTTTTTTTTTAATTTCGAACATTTTAATTCGCATTTCTTCTTCTTTTGAAACCTTTTCTGCCCTGAAGAAATTTAGATTATTTTCTGAAAGAAACTCGACGCGTGATAAAATCTACTGCAAAGAGAATAAATATTACAGAATTAATCGGAGAATCAATCGCATAGCCTGGAATAAATATTTTCAATACTCTTAAAAGTATTAAGCGATGAATAAGTTTATCTTTATTTTAAATCATGAAGGAAACAAACCGCATTGAAATATTTTGTGTCATAATATGATTGATATCATGGAGTTTAACTTGTGTAACATTCCAAACTGTCACTCAGCATAGCAAGTTAATGGTTTAACGAGATTTTACATTGATAAGAACTTTTAAAAAACAATAAAAATATTACATTTATTTATTTACTCGTACAAAAGTTACATGTACAATTTTTTACGCTCTATGATCAACATAAAAATATTATTATTATTACTATACTATACTATTAAAAACTATATACTATACTAGAACTTTATTTTTTTGATATACTTATATTCATTTCAAATCACTGTTGGAAATTTATATGATACAAAGCAAACGCATATGTTACATATCATTTGTAAGCATGTTAATGTATTAATTATTCAAGGATTTGTGTGTGTGAATAAAAGGTTAAGGATTTAGGCTGAACTTAACAGGCGACTAAAATAGGTGCCCAGCGTCTGGGGATATAGCCGGGCACCCTGCCTTTGGGGATTATATCAGGAAACCTCAGGGACTTGCCTTCTTTAGGAAAATACGAACATCATGGCCCCAAGCCACCCTAGTGATGTTTTTCATTCCTATGGGGTTTACTGTCTTTGGTAAACACGGGTGACGCACCCCTGGGTTACCCTAGTGATCCTTCTCTATTTTCGACCCTCCTTGTCAACCAATTCTAGTCTTTTTTTCAAATTTTTTTCCACACGTCCGAACCACAGTTAAATCTTGTATGACGCAGCGTAGCCACACCTGGTTCTTGCGCCAGTAACCTTCACATTCACTCATTCACTCACTTGGACTGAACTTTATTCAGCAATTATGTCTGTTATTATAAACGAAGGGAAATTGTCACAAGATTTTGCTATCTTTATTATCCTTTCGGTGACTTCTTAAAACTATAAATGAAAGAACAACTCACTGTTGGAAGATTTTGTTAATTAAAAACCTAAGATTGTAAAAGGCTCACTTCCGCTTGTTTCCTTGAACGAAAATCTGGGACTGCTACAATACGGCGTTTGATATGGGAACCTCGCTTTGTAAAAGAACTATGAGAATACAAATAAGTCTTACTATTTAAGTTGAAATGTAGTAAATGGGAATGAGAAGAGATAGAGGAATTAGATGGATTGTTATGAGTCACATAAGAGTACTACTAAGACTATAGCAAATGCAAGAGGAAATTCAGAGTTTGTATATTTGACTCAGATCGCGTAATTGAGGGTCTACCGTTTAGAGTTCTCAGGATATGCAAATTTTGTTATTATAGGGACGAGGCAAATAAACCGAAACAAATTAATGATTTATTTTGATTATTAATCATATAGTGTGTTTAAATAGGTAGGTTAAAATCGCAGCCGAACAACAAGAGGATTATTGGAGACTATTTTAGATTTTAACATTATAGTCGTGTGCTGAAGACGAAACGTTTTTTCTCTTAATTACCATATCATGCCACTGGTGAACTTTGAAGTCTTATCCTATTTAACATGAAGTAGTCCCATTATACCACACGACGGGTCCCTGATTGTATCAGCACTCAAACTCAGTCCAGGACATAATCATCACCTTGACAATGACTACTTTAGTTACCGAAGCTACTAGTTATAACGAGGACATTTTAGGATATGAAGCTATATCTAGATATCTAGAACACCTTATGATACCTAGGCAGTTAATAATTATTACTTCGTTTTACAAGTTAAAGGGATCACGGTAGTCTAATGTCATGTCATCAAGTTTGGGGTTGTCGTAGTTTAAATCGAGTCTTGGTTTAGAATCCCGATTCCGCTAGACCTGTCGAGTAGCGCAATTGAGGTGTATTAAATCTGTCGGTGTCCCAAGCCCTCGTATTAATGTTGTGGAGAAGTTTGGAAAGAGAATTATCAGCCCGAGTGCCGTTCTCTTCATTTGTTGTTGGCTCAGAATTATCAGGTCTGTCACTAATAATCCTTATGTTGCTTCTAAGAATGTAACGTTTGCAAACAACCAATCAATTCATAAGTTAAAAAATAGTCGTGATATTCTTGAAATAGCGTAATCAAACTGAATAAATTTTTTAATTAAAAATATAGTTTTAATTTGTTCTTTTAATGTTTCCATTTAATTTAACAACAAGTATTAAATCTTATTTATTATGTGTAAGTTATTATGCAGTCTCGTATTTGAGTTGTTTAACTAGGAAAAAGTACATATTGTCCGTAATTTAGAAAAATTTGAATGTGTGTGTGTGTGATAAAAAGCAAAGAATGCCAGTTTATTTTATTTATTGCAAACTACTACTATCGAGGTTTTCAGAAAAGAATTATGTGTAAGAATTTGCCTGAATTGCATTGTAATAAAATTATGTAATTAAGTTTAAAATATGAAAAAAGTAATCAAAAAATATTTCAGAAGATTTTCAGTTATTACTTTATAATAAGAAATAAATTCATAATTATCAATAATTGTTTCATTCTTTATATGTTTAGCGAAATATATATTTGAAATTCCTCTGTCAAACCACCAGGATTAAACGAACATTTCATCCTCGTGGCATGGAATTCCACTGTCATATATAAATCTCTCTTCATCAAAAACAGTGCGAAACTGTACTATTTTTATTCGGCCTTCTCTGCGAAAGTTTATGTCAGAGAAAATTATGACAAAAGAAAACGTTTTTATAAACTGGGAGATTTATACGATTGAACAATTTTTTGAGGCCTTGACACTGAACAAAACGCTAATTTATGTCATTATTTTTCCAGGACCGTGAGTTTTGCATTGTTGTTCGCTGTGCACAACATGCACCTCTAAGAACGGAAAACATAAATTGCTCATAGGCTAAGCTTAGTGAGGTGAATCGCTCCTTTTCTTTTCTGTTTTCCAACTCGCTTAATTTACGACACGGCGCTGGAATCTTGTTTTACTGTCGGAAAACAAAAACTTTTGTCAACGTCTGTCACGACCGGAATTTCGACAGGAAAACAAACACAGCACGCTTCACACTCTTAATTTATTCTTCCCCAACAACTCAGCGAGTTATGTATTCGAAGTAGAGGTAAATGTAATCCATTAATTGTCTTAAATGGTATAATTCGTCGAATTTCATTTGCATATAGCCAATGATATTCTCGGTTTCCATCAAGGCGATTGAAAGGTTTGTATTTATCAGAAAAAAAGATGTATTGTGTCACTGAATTCGTCAATGTTTACTACTTCCTAAACGAAGAGAATTGCTAAATTTTAAAAAATGTTATTGTTGCAGATTATTCATGAAGAATTTCATGGCCTGAGCACCGATGAGTAGTGGAACAGAGAAAATGCACCAGTACACTGTGGTGATGCCAGAAGTAGCAGAACCACCATGCGACTACCCCAAAGGTGTACACAGCTTGCTGATGCTCTTGCAGTTGGTGAGTATCGTAGATAGGCTTGAAAGTCTTTTATAGATTGCAGGTAACCGTATTTTTGTTCTTTCAAGGACTGATTCAAGGGAAGAAATCAGTCGTAGAAAAACATTATTTTGTCTTAGAAAAGAAAATACTTTAAGCGATGAAGGGTAGTTTAAACTGATATTTAAATCAGAGAAGTAGTTATGTTAACAATAATTGTGAATTTAAAACTTTTTATTTAGGTATTTGTGCTAGATAATGAATTTATTAATTACTGTAGAAATTAGTATAGATATTGGTTGCTGTAACATTATCTTGTTTGAGAATTTTACAAATGCGACTTGAATACCTATTCATTACCTGAGAATTCAGATTTATTTTACATGTTTTAGAGTTGTGAACAACTTTTGAATTCTTTGGGATGGAGCTGGAGTGCATTAAATCTCTGGAGGTTCCAAAACCTCGTGTTTGGATGGTGGAAGTTAAGAGAATAGGGTTCCAACTCAGTTACCATGCACATAACTTGTTCGAGACACAACATTTTGGGGATGGTCGCCAACTGATCTAACGTTGCTTCCAAGTGGATGGGCCGTTGCAGCGTAGTGGTTCAAGGTCACAGACTCGAGAATGGCATTGTTTTCGTGTGGGCCACTAACGACTGCTGTGTAGTAAGGCTGATGCACATTAAATCTAGTTGAGATCCCAGGTCCTCCTGCTGACTTGGTGTGGGTTTGGGGAGGGAGGTACTATTTCAAATGTCTTCTAGGTTCACTTAACCAAGGTTCCTTATTACGAAATCCATCACTAATAGCCTCCGTGTTGCTTCGCTGTGTAACGTCAATAAACGGTCATTCGTTTCTAAGGGGAACGCTAATGATCATTAAATCAGTCAATCCGGGTTTTATGTAAAGTAAATCGATTTCCATATATATGTAGTGCGAATCAATTCTTCCCCAACTTTCCCCCAAATTTGAAACTTGGATTTAAACAGTTGTATCCAGCTTGAATCATATGCAATGATAATCTGTTCTCCATCCAAAGCTGTTAAGTAAATATGAAGTGATGTTTGTTCATTTCGTATTTCTTTGGCGTGGTGTTTCTCTGACAAAATAAATGATGTGCGTGAGTGTATCATAATAGCGATGCCATGGATATAAATTTGCATCTGCATTGAATAAAAATAGACGAAATCTATTGCGTTTTAGACAGAAATAATTCTGACGTCATTCGTGTTCATAGTTGCATGAATTTTGGAAAACCCTTTGAACAAAAAAGGATCAACCTTTTGAACAAAAAAGGATCAACCTTTTTAACCTGAAGCATGTTTTTTATTATATTGACTTCTACATTGCTGTAAATAAGTAAACATAAGAGAACCATTAATTTTGTAAAAATACTATGTTTTATCTACAAGATTGCTCTAATTTATTCCGAAAAAATATATAACTAGTATTTTAGGAATTGATTACATGTAAAAATTAACCCATTCCTTTAAGACTTGAACTCGGAATTTACAATAATGTATATTATTTATTATTGATTACTTTTTATAAAATAAAATTGAGACTATAATTTTTTCTTCATGATCTTTCATATTAATTCAATAGAATCTCTCTTAAATTAAATTTTGTTTGTCACTTAATTAAATTGAATATTTGTATTTATTCGGAGT
>BMAW01019727.1:0-82887 GCA_019974015.1 Nephila pilipes | reverse complement strand
GCATTGAAATTTCAAAAAGAGATTTAAATAAAACTTTAATCATCTTAAAGAATTTATATTGAGAAACAATGATCAAAAAACAAGAATACTCATATTCAACAATAACAAACTAAGTAAAGAAGACCTGTTGTGAGATATTTCAACGATTCTATCTAAATTTATGGTTGTTCGAAACTAGAAACAGCAATCTTAGATCCACAGGTGTGAATGGATTACAATCTATCCGATCGGAAATGAAAATAACAATATAAAAGGAATCAAAGGTGCGATTAAGTAGGCTTTTATAGTCTTTATCGATGAATTTATTATACTAAAGAGCTATTTATTTTAAAACCGCAGACGACTTTAATACGAAAAATAAGAATGACTTCTTTATTTGTGTAGAAAACTTTTTATTTTATTTCCTCATAACGATGAATGCTTTTAATAGATAAACCCACAGAGTAGTGCTGAGTGTTACACAAAATAATGTGCCTACGTCGAATAGAGTTTAATTGTATTCCTGCTGCGTCTTTTAAAATTGTTCTTATTTTTTTACCGCCCATAAGTATAGAAGTGCAGTTTTGAAGATCTATGTTACGGAGGCACTGTGAACTTTAAGTTCAAACGAATTTATTTAACCTTTAAGAATTCGATGCGGACTTTAACCTTTATGAGTAATCATACGATATGGCTCACAATAAGGAAAGCTTTGACTGAAAATTAATTCACAAAACACAGTTCGGTATCCAATCGAGACTACAGCCGTGAGATTTGACCGAATTTACTTGGTTATCAAGTGTCAATATAATTATAATGGTGGTACCAAATATCATTCACTCGAGACAAAAATGTAAAGAATTAAAACACGTATTGAAGCACATTCTGAGCATGTGTAAACGATATAAATACCTGAAAAATTGTTTCGTAATTCTAGAAACTATGTAATTAAAAATTAATACAGTAAATACAGCGTTAGTTAAAACAAGTTATGACAAGATACTCTGGTCACATTTTTGCGTTAGTTTTATTAACACTTGAAAATCATCTGATCCCGCTAAAAAGTGAGAAGCGCTGTATTCAAATGAAAACTGACTGTTACGATAAGACCTGGGTGAAAATGTGAGCAGCGCTGCGTCGCAATATGGCAGTCAGTCATCAAACTTCCAAAACCACATAAAAAATCCAGTAGTAAACATGTCAGATTATGAAATGTTCCGAACCATTGAATGCCGGATTAAAGAAAAGTTACCGTATCAACATTTGTATTTTAAATTAAGAAGAGACTAATAAAACGAAAATTGAACACACAGAAGAGAGATTCAAGCAGCTGCAAAATTAATATTTAAGTAACCATAGTTGGTGGAGGCAGGCATTAATTACCACATATGAATCCCTAATCTTTTTATGAAAGAACGCTGTATTTTGTTTCACGCTAATATTTAGATTTGTTATAAATTAGATTAAAAATCTATTTTTTTAATGAATAAGAAAGTAGAAATAAATATACATATATAGCGATAATTTTATAAATATGCTTTTATATTTTCATTAATATGGCGAAATGATTAATATTAGTATTTTTGTCATATAATATCAAATAAATTACTTCGTCATATGTGCATAAATATACAAGTAACACACTCACACACACACACACATATATGTCATGTTGATAAACAAACAACTTATAAAAACTATATGTCATAATTCAATACAACTAAGGGAATGAAGTTAAAACAAAGATTAATCTGAAATCAAAGGAGTCAAAAAGTCTAAAATGGAAATAAAATCTTTAAATTGCTGTAAAAATAATATTAAACGAAAATATTAAGAAATACTTACTAAACACACAGAATCTAATAATAAAATACCCAATCATAGCAATAAAAATTAACTATAGTTAAAGTGTAATAATAATTAAATCACTAATTTAAAAATATTCAATTGATATATATATATATATATATATATATATATATAATGTGTGTGTATTTTGACCATTGTAGTAATTGAATAATATGTATTTTGAAATAATTTATATGACTGTAATTAGTTTGATTAATTACGTTCAGCAAATTGATGAATCTAATTAAACCGGGGCTCTCTTATTACTTTAAAATATAATTGAAAAATATTTTTATCTTTGAATTACAATTTCTTATTTTTTTCTCTTTCTATAGGGTAAATTACACACCTTTTACCATTTCCCCAGAAAAATATTTAACAATTCCTTCAATTTAAATTTAACCAAATCATCTTAAGATTTTCAAGTTATTGTGAGAGGATGTAAGAAGAATTTTATCCTAACTGCTACCATGAAATGAAATAAATATGTGGTCGTACCATTAAGTGCATGGTACACCAGAAAAAAAAAATTCTTTCCGTAGAATATTCACCGTTGTTTAAACAACTGCAACATTTCTTCCGTCTTTTATTTTATCGCGATTAATAAATAATGATATTCATCGATTAAATAAAACAAACTCTACCGATTGGCAAATGTTTACTTACAACAAAAGATTACATCGCATACTCAAAATTCCATTCCTACCAGCATTAACGGAAAAAAATTCCATAAATATATATTGCTTATAAAAAGACTTTTGATTAAAGTTTTACTTCTACTTTCACTTTACTAAGTAATTCGATATTATTTTAAGTTAAAATGTTATTAATACAGTAATAATTATTTAATAGTTTTACGAGGAGTTCGTATGCACCACTAATTATAAATTGCGTAAAATATTTTATTTTTTCTTATAATTAAAATGCGACTAAAATTCTTGGTTATAGATTTCCAGAACGTATCTAATTTTTTCGCCACTAATATTTTTTTTTTAAAAAAAATTTTATTATTAATTAGGTTTATTTTTTTATGTTTAATACAAGTAAGAAGGGCGCTAAAAAGCTATTTCATGCTTTAAATTTATTTTTGTCAAATGAATCTTATAATAATGAATTAATTTGAATTTATTCAAAATCATTAATAATTATTAAATGAATAATTCATAGATTTTATAAATAGATATTAGGAAACACGAGGGAGAACGTTTGATAATGCCGTCGACTGTCTTTCAGTATTCTATCATCAATATAATTCAATTGCATTTATTTCTTATAATGAAATCAAACTTATAGCCGAAATTTAGCTCATCTGTTGAAACTCTCTTAAAGCTCTTAAAAACTATCGTTAGCTCTTTTTAACACAGTTATTATTATTATTATTTTTTGAAATCTTATGATATGAAACAAAATATTCCTAGTTAAAAAATAGACTAAACAACTGGCACCTGAAATGTTATTTCATGATACGTGATACCACACATATACTGATGGAAATAATTTATATGGATACCGCCAGGAGGCGCCTTGTCTCGTCCAAGTGAGAGTACACGGATTCATGGGTAATATTTCTGAGTACATTTAGTTCTTGACCGCGTAAGGAGGTTTTTCCATGTTTTGATGTAATTTCTTTTGACCGCTTGAACGGGTTAGTTAAAGTATGGGTTGTTTATGGGTAAAGTATGGTAAATTTGATTTGAGTGGGTGAATTACAAATATTTAGGAGGGAATAGGGTTATTCTGGTTCAGTAAGTTCTCTTTAATCCAACTCGTTCGAAACCACGGGCATACTGGATTAGCGATTTTGCCGGTTTTTCGATACCGCCAAAAAGGGATATACATATATATATGGGGATATCTATATATATATATGTGTGTGTGTGTACTGAAAATTTATGAAAAAAATAATTTAAAATATTTAAAAAGACAAAAATCCAGAAAGAAATGTAAAAATAAATTAAAAAATAAATGAAAATATGGAACCCAACAAGTCAAAAAGCAATTTCGGGCTGAGGACCGAGTAAGCGGGGTTAAACTAGTTTAATGGTACCAACCTTCCCCCTTTGCGACTTGGTAGGCTGAATTGGGAAATCCAAAGTACAAAAGAGTTCAATGATTAAAAGATGCAAAAAAGTTCAGCGATAAAATCTACAAAATTAAAATCTATAATTCTAAAAATTATCAACTAATCAAAATATAAAAATTACTTACAAAAATTCAAAGAAATGAAGATTCAAATATGTGAGTAGTAAGACGGAATATTCTTTAAGCTTGAAGATAGATATCAGATACTCGAAATGAAAAAATAACACGTCATCACCATATAAATTGAAAAGATTTAAATCATTGTTTGATTGGTAATAAAGTGTAAAAGGATGCAAACTATTGGTTGGTAATAAGTTGTATGGTAAAGGAGTATAATGGTCCAGAGAGTGAGTAAAAATGTAAGCTGTGTAATATATATATATATATATATATATATATATATAAAACACGGAAGATAAGAAAAATTAGTGCAGTGCTATGGCAGTTACTAGTAGTGACGAGCTGTTCTAGTCACATTCTAACGCTTATTTGTTTTATTAGCACTTGAATAACTCTTCTCGGGGATCGAGAACATTTTACTGTATAATACAATAAATGCATACAATTGTAATATTGTACAAATCTGATACGAAACCCACTAGGAAACAATCAATATAGTACTGAAAAGAAAACGGGCATTTATAATAAACACCGAGTGAAAATGCGAGAGCAGAGATGTATTTGGATCTGGCTGTCTATACAGCAACCACATGCTTACACTTGTCAATTTATTAGCTCTTGAAGAACTCATCGGAAGCATTCTTACTGCACACCACATGCATGTACATAGAGGTAACATTGCGCAATCATATTATGTAACCCTTTATAAAACAAGAAACACAGAATTGAAATGAAAATACGAGTAGCTCTGTATCGCAATCTGAAGGTCAAGGTCTATAAACTCTCGAATTCACATGGAAGAAATACGAAAGCAAACGACCTGATCGATTCTGGGTTTTAGAATTTGCCAGATCATCAAGTGCCGGACTAAAGAGAGGTCATTGTTCTTCGAAGTTCATCTAATTTCCCTAAGGATTTTCTCGCAATATGGAACAAGCACTTGAAAAATTAAGACTAAATTTGAAGGGAAAAAAATTTTAGGTCAGTAACGCTGAATATATTCTGAATGATTATAAAATTCGAACATGAAAACATTAGTATGAAACGTCATACTAATGTTTTGTTTATTTAGAATCAATGTTTATTAAACCTACCGGAATAATGAAATTAAAGAAAAAGATCGTGTGTGTAACTTTCGGGATCTATTTACATCGTAAATTTAAAAACTAAAACAATGCAAATGCTACTTTGCAGTTTCAAAATCTTGAATAATAAGAACGAAGAGGAAATATTAAATTAAAAATCACTTTTTCGCCCCCCCCCCCCATTTTCCATCCATAAAGCACAAATATAGAAATCAAATCGAAATTCATTTATTAGAGGACAAAACATCCATTTTCATCCGTTTCCTAAAACAAACATTTGAAGCTGACAATCTTATTATGGTACAGCTCCAAAGCAAAAAGTCAGATAGATGGGAAAGAGTTCAGACCAACCAGAATATTTTGTCAACTAATTGATTTTTCTCTGTACTGAATCAAAGCTTCACGATTGAAAAGTTTCTCCACTTTGCTCTTTACCAATGGCAACTTTTCCATTTTGATTCACAGTTAAATGATTTCCTGAGGTCACGCGGTTTTCACGGCGAAACGATCAGAGCTGATAGGCGAAATTTCAAAATCGTGTTCTCAGTAAAAACGTTGCTACCAAAGAGCATATGATCCTGAAGACACTACTCCTGGGGGCAAGAATATCATATCTGTCTTAATTAACTGATTTAAAAGGGCAGTAGAAGAGTGTTGATCATCGCTTTCAAGGGTATAAATAATATTCAAGACTTAAGTTATGGTTTCTTAGAAAGACAGAGCCGTTATGTAGCGGTTGCAATATTATGGTGGATGAAATCACTAAAACGTCGTCAATATAAACCAGATAGCGCGGTTTCTAAAGAGCGTTGAATTCGAGAGGAATATGAATCAACGGTTAAACTACGGTTTTCTAGAAAAGACTTGGATAGGAAGATTCATAACGTTCTCCACCGCAATAATGCCGCCGTCAGATAACGGCACCGCTTTCCTAGGAAACCATAAGCTTAAATTTTTACTTTGTGTTCCCTGCACCAAAACACCAATATTACTCTTTAAATACTGTCATTGAAATTGAAACAAGTAAGATTGTCGCCAAATTTTCAAAATGAGACGTGGTGGTCGAGTGGTTCAGGTGATTGACTGCAAAACCATTAGATGCTTCCCCATTCCATCCTTTCCCATCGATTCCCATTCTTGCTAAGTTTCTTTTAAAACTGTATCTTCGACGTTGTTTTCGAGGAATCATAGGTTCGAGCCCTCATGCCTTTCAAGACCCGACGTATAGCGGGGGTGATGTACGTTAAATCTGATCGAGATTCCAAGCCCTCCCATTGGTGGGGTATGGAAATTTGGGGAGGAAGATACCAGTTCAGGCGCCGTCCTCCTCACTTGACCGAGGTTCAAAATTGTGAGGTACGTCACCATTAGCCCTCGAGCTGCTTTTCATTGTCGCAACAGTAAAGAATCGCAATCCCGTCGAATCTCACTTTTGCTGTTTCTTTTAAAATTGTACGTTTTTCGTTTACTCCTCAATTGATCTACTTTTCTATTCGAAATAAAAGAAGGCGATGGGCTGCTTATTCTATTGCACACTGCCCGCATGAATTAGAATCCCATCCTTGCGAAAGTGTCAGTTTTTTTTTTTTAAATTCAGTATCTTCTCTTTATTCTCGAATATGGAATAGTTTTATGTTCGAATATTCGAGAATTTATCACAGCTCTGTAACTGCCTTTCTTCTGCGCATGATATAAAATATATTATTTTATAAGTATTAAAAATAACTTCAATGCTTTTCGAATTTCTCGCTTCCCTATCTTATGACAATTTTTAATGTCCTGCGATTAAGACGTGAATGATTTTAATATAGACGGGCTTAATGTGGAACAGCCTTGAAAATAATAACTATATTATTTTTTCCCTTTGGATATAGTTTAATACAGATAAAAATTATTGCTTGCTTAGTTTATAAATCAATGGTTATTAAATTTGATTATTTAAATCTCTTTATTTATTTTTTTATAATTCTTAAAGTTATTGAAGTATTGCAAAAAAAATTTTTAGACGGAAAAATATTTAAAAAACACTTCCCATTTTTAGTAACAAAAATGATATGGTTGTGTTTATTATCACGTCTTAATTAGTTTATTTTTATTATACTTTATTCAATACTAGTAATTATACTTCCCACAAATTTTCTTACAGATTTATAATTTTTGTTAAATATTTCCAATATAATTCTTACACATTAAAGAACGTAAAAAATACTTTTATTCACACAATATTTTTTCAGAATTATTATCTTTTTTCTTCCCAAGAAAATATTTTTCAATTGAAAATTCAACAACGAAAAAAAAGAGCCTTACAAAATGGAATGTCACGAAAAAGAACAATTTGTGAATGAATATTTCCGTAATTCTCTTACTCGTGAACTAATATAGGTGACTCGTTTCATTCAGATTTCGGTATATTCAGGCGATGTCGTTTTTCTTATCTCCTTTCATATCGAACGTTTAGTTGAATCTTACGCATTGACCTTGAGAGGCATAATCTGTTCGCTTATGTTCTTCATTCGTAATATGGAACACAACTAGTGGACACTCTCTCCTTTATATTCTTATATTCGTTTAATATAACTCTACTGAAGGACAATATAGATTATGCTAAAATATTTATAAAAATATATATATTTGTATAAAAATTATTATACACAGTTTTTTTAAACTTGGAATACATTAAGTTTCATTCAAAAGTATAAATATGTTCGTTAAGCTGCCAAAAATTCTAACAAGAAGTCTCATGGTGGACGTTATATATTTGTATTATTTGAAAAAAAATATCTCACTGCCCTCAGTTGAGTAATTAATCTGAATATTTACATAAAGTATACTTGTTTCTATAATTTTTTTTTTTAAAAAAATTCAATTTGTTTGTTATTTTAATAAAATATTATTTCAACTATACTTGTATGTCTAGCAAAACTCTAGCTGCTTTACCGCTATTATTGTAAGCTTTTTTAAGGTCTTTTGGTATGATTTTCTTATTAATGAAAGAAACAAAATACATGTAGACTTTCATATAACACAAATTTGTATTTATTTTTTTTTTACCTTTTTACTTTTTACTTTGTTCTTTTTATTTTTTATTTTGTATGTTTTCTTTGCGTTTTTATCAAGGTTTTTGTTACATAAATTTAATTTCAAAAAACGTTCATTTTTCTTCTACTTTTTATATAATATGAAACAATTATATATAAGTAATCATTGTAAATTTAAGGAATGTAATACACACACACACATATATATATATATATATACAATGGTGTGCAAAAGTTAAGTAACAGATGGTTATTTTTTTTTTTTTGCCATAACTCCACTAGAAATCATTTGAGAGGCATGAAATTCAGAAATGAGAGTCAGCATTTTCTACTTAAACGATGACGAAAGTATAGTTGTACAAAAAGGAATACAATGCATATAGTATGGAATAAATCTAAACAAGTCTTTGTTTAACTCATAGTATCGTTACATATGACTATCTTCCTTAGAGGAAGAGCGGCAAGCAAATGTTCCTTAGTATGGGATATGCCCTCCCCTTACTGCAAGGGTTGCTTCGCACCGTCTCTCCATAATCAGCACCAGACTGTCCAACAGTTCTTGAGGTAAGATTGCTCATTCCTCAATCAACATCTGTTTCAGTTGTTGGGTGTTCCCCGGAGGATGTGATCGCTCTTCAAGGCGTTTCCCCATAGCATCCCACAAATGTTCTATGGGATTTAAATCAGGGGAGGACGCTGGCCATTCCATTCGAGTGATATATTCACTTTCCAGTAGCTGCTGAACATCAGCAGTCATGAGTGATTGTGCATTGTCATCCATGAAAACGAAGTCTGGTCCAATAGCACCTCGAAACAGACGCACATGAGGAAGGTTCAGCTCCTTACAATAACGATCTCCGGTTACAGAATCTCTGTCGAAAACGTGGAGCTCAGTCCACCCGTTCAGCATAATGCCTCCCAGACGACAACTCCAGGACTACAGTAAAGGTCTCTTTTCTTGATGATACTGGGATGAAACTTTTTTCGGACCTCTCTCCAAATCAACTGGCGTCGAGAATCGCTTGTGGCACTGAAACTACTCTCATCCAAAAGGAGGACACGACTCCATCGATGATATATCAGTTCTTGAGTTCCCTACACCACTCTAAACATTGCCGCAGATGGCCAACTTTCAAAGGGATGCAGGATGGCGGGCGAATACACCAGCTTTGTAAAGGTGTCTGACCACAGTAAATATTGACATTTGTCACCCTGTTGTTGTACACAGTTGTTAAGAAATGGCGATTGCTGACTGGTATCGGGCTCTTTTCGCCTGCAGGACGATATATCGCTCCTCCACTGCAGTTGTTTTCCTAGAGTGGCCGCCACCAACCTTTCTAACAACTGTAACTAGGATTTGGAAAGCTTTCAAGCACGCGAAAAGACACTTTTGTTGATTCCGAACTCTTCAGGGACACTGGTCAAACTACGCACCTCCTCCCACTTTCCGATCATTCTGCCACGTGTGAAGTCATCCAGGTGATTACTTCTAGCCATATTTCATGAAAGAACTCACTTCCACTTGCAGCGAATATCTTTAATTGCGCCTCCATTCTTCCTTTTACTGTAGTTCTTGAGCTGCGCGAACGCTCACATCGCCTATGATGTTTGGTTCCTGACATAAGCATACGCATCACCTTTCTACTGAATTGCGTGTACATTGTACTGATCGCAATAACCCCTTTTCTGCAATACCATGGCTATCTGCTTACCATTTACATTGCTGCTTAAGTTTTCGACACCAGTATATATATGAGAGTTACTATGCTCCTAACTTGGCGAGAAAGAAACTTTCACGAAGGCGCCAAGTTCTGAAAGGTTACAACATGCTCAGTAAATCACCATATAGTTGCTGAAAATACAAACTATAGTATTCCTTCAAATCTCTATAATTCCTCCATATCTTTTCTCTCACTACTATCTCCTTCATAATATTCCCTTCATTTAATCTTTTATAGTAATGCTTTTTTACAAATATCATTGTTATTTCATAAGGCGAAGTTCTCATATCAAACATAATAGTATAACAGTACCAGAGTTTTTGTTAGATGAAAATGCCCACAAGAAGCCGTTCAAAAATTTTCAGGAAGAAAAATTATATGACTAAACATTGGTAGCAAAAAATAAAATTTAAATGGAAAAAAAATATTCTTCCTAGTTGCAAATTTAAATATACCTAAGAAAATAGCGGTATTTTATAATTTTTTTATTGATTGTACAAAAATTTCAGTTCAACAAACGAGTGTAATATTATACTTCAGGAATTTTTTTTAAATACAAATCATTATTGCATACATACATAATGAAGTTAAAATCAAATCTAGATAATCACCAGTTACGAATTGTTGAAAATGAGTTATTGATCCTTTAAAGCCCTTGAAAAACTAATCAGTTTTTCACAGTTTTATATTAAAAATTTCAGAGTATATATTGGAGAAAATATTCTAATACGTAAAATATCAACGAGAAAGAAAATTTAAGATTTGTAAATTTCAATGTTTATGTTGGAGAACTCCTCAAAAATAAAGTAAGTAATGATTTTGATACAATTAAATCAATAAACATTCATAAATTGAAATAAAATTCTTTTTTCATGTTGTTCAAAGAGTATACAATTTGATTTGAAATACTTTTTCTGTGTCGAATTTCAAATATTTTACAGAAATTATTCTATAAATTGAAGTAGAATTTCCACAATTATGTACACATAACAATTTACAAAATGACTTTCAGATCAGTAAATGTGTTTCACAATAACTTTCACGAAGTCCATAAAAGTGTTAAAAGCTCATTGGATTTGGATGCTGATGTCAGAAAACACTATTTATTAAATTCTTACTATTAGCTCTCTCTCACACACACACACACACACATATATATATATACTGCACATAACCTCATTTAGACGACGTATTGTGGCATAATTTGCTTTTCGTGTGAAAGGTATATCTTTTCCTCTTTATAACGCATATTTCAGTTTGAAAAAAATTGCAATTTTTTTTTGTATAGGCGATTAAGTAAGACCATGGAAATCAGCGAAATTCGTGTGTTGATGAAGTATGAGCTCCTCCGTAGAGCCACAACACGACAGGCAGTCACCAATATCAATAGTGTGTTCGGCATTCAAGTGGCTACAAACGCGAGTGTAGCCCGTTGTTTTAAGAAATTTCGTTCGGGAGACTTCGACCTGTCTAATGAACCACGTGGTCGACCGAAGGCTCAGGTGGATAATGACGTCCTGAAAGCCACTGTGTAAGCGAATTCCAGCCAAAGTGCACGTGAATTATCATTAATGTACAATGTATCAAAGCAAACAATCTTGACTCATTTGGCACAAATCGGTAAAGTGAAAAAGCTGGGCAAGTGGATACCGCATGAATTGACTGATGCACAGAAGGAAGAAGCATTTCTTTCTCTTCTTTCTCGCAACAAAGCCGAACCATTTCTCAATCAAATCGTTACGTGCGATGAAAAATTGATCATGTACGATAATCGTAAGCGTTCATCGCAATGGTTGAACAAAGATGAACCACCAAAACACTGTCCGAAACGAGACATCCACCAGAAGAGGCTGATGGTCACTGTTTGGTGGTCTGGCTCAGGTGTCATCCACCACAGCTTTATGGAACCTGGCCAATCGATCACGGCAGATGTCTACTGTTATCAACTAGACGAAATGATGAGAAATCTTGCGATTAAACAGCCAAAATTAGTTAATCGGATGACTCCAATTCTCCTGCACGACAACGCTCGACCACAAGCCGCACGAATGACCGTGTCAAATCTACAGGAGTTGAAGTTGGAAACCCTCCGTTACCCACCGTACTCCCCAGATCTGGCCCCCACTGACTATCATTTCTTTCAAAATTTAAACAACTTTTTATCTGGAAAAAAATTCAATTCCGCACAGGCTGTCAAAATGGTGTGTCAAGAGTTCATCGACTCCCTTGATCCAGGCTTCTGCAGCAAAGGAATAAATGAGTTACCTCTAAAATGGCAAAAGTTTATCGATAATATGGGTGCATACTTTGATTAAAAATAAAAAGTTTTTATTCGAAAAAAATCGAATTCAATTATGTGCATTTTTTGCTCCATTTCATACTTGACAACCTAATATATATATCTTGTTCAAATTTTCAATCGTTAATAAAAAAATACTTTTTGTTTTACTGCTCAAGTTCAAATACAGTTTTTGAAACTTGTAGTCGATGACACTTGATGTTAATACGGTTTTTTCAAATATCAATTAAATTTAATTGGGGGAAATGCAGTTTAGCCTAACCACTCGACGCGATTTCAAAAATTGCCAAACTTGGCGATTTCTTTTGGCTGAACATTAAGTCCGCGAAGCGGTCCAGGGTCGCCACAGTTGGCAAAATATTGTCAAATAATTCCTGTCACCGAGGGTGGTTGGGCTAAACTGCATTCCAACCGTTTAATTTACCGGTTGATTTAAGAAACAAGCTAATGCTTCTAACATGTCATTTGTCTTGCAATGGCAAAGTTGGTAAAGTTCGGCGTAGAATCTTCATGCCTTCGGATCGAATCATGTCGTTATTTGATTTTCAAATAATTAATTTTCGTTTTTTATGGGAGTAAACAATTTCTCTTATATAAGAAATTTAGCAGGATATAAATTTAGGAATAAATACCTTCAGTGACAAAGCGTGTAGATCGCTGTAAAAAAATTCTTTAGCCTCTTAATATCGTGATTCTGTCATATGTATATATACATTTTATTTTAATTGTAATTATTTAATAAAAAGTAACTGAAATAAAAATTTTCTTTGTTGACCTAAGTAGGAATTGACTTAATTTTTTTTTTTATATATTAATGGTTTTTGGTATTAAATGAGGACATTTTATATGATTTTATCCTTTAATAATAACTCATTAATTTTCAAAGTAATAATTCAAAAAACGTATTCACGTTAAAATTTATGGATTTACTTCCTGAACGTTCTTTATTTTCTACAACTTTCAACTCCTTACTAAAGCTTCTTGTATATTCATTTAATACACGCAAACATCTAAACAAAATAGAAATGAAAACAATATTTCTCTTTAAATACGTAAAATTATAGTTCATCCATTCATAACACAAAAGATAACAGGAATCAAAATGAATTCCCATTTATTTCTCTTACTTGGGGAAATAGCATTGCAGCAAGAAAAATGAATTTTTGAAATGCTATTTTTATTTTCTTTCTCGTGTTTTTAATAACAGAAATTTCGGTTTCATTGTTTTTGTTTCGAATATCATTAGGATTGAACTTCGCGTTGCTTTTTCTTTATGTTACAGCAAACTTTTAAATTAAATCCTTGATCGCGGAGCAGTGGTGTATACAAAACATGTTCCGTGCTCAAGTTTATATTGGATACAAAATTCCTTCATTTTCTGTTCTGTAATACAGCAGCGAACAACTTAATTCACTTGAAAGAAATAGGAATTGTTTGTTGTCCTAATGTAGTATTTGATTGTACATATGTTTTTTTAAGACATGAATTCATTTCTATATTCTTATAAGACAAAAGTTAATGATAGTATTTGCCTGTTGGCAATCTCCAACAAAAGTAATAATTTAAAACGAAAAACTGAGTGATTCTCTTTTATTTTTTAACACATTTATTTGCTCATATCATTAGTACAAAGGTTACAAATAATATTGTTCGATGTCATAAAAACAATCTTAGAGTGTAATAAATTTCGAATAATGAAACGAGGTAATATGAAGTGTATTCAAATAAAACTACTTAATAACTTAGAAGAAATTTACTTTCTGTAAATTGTTTTTTAAACATACAGTTTTTCAATTTCAATCTGTATGAATTTAAAATTTAGGCATACAATTCTTTTAATGAAATGTCATTGAACATTTGACCAATTTTATAGAATTTTATAAAAAAAATATTAATAATTTGTTTCGCCATACACATATATCTATAGTAATCCTCAAACTACAAATCTTTTTTCTAAATGAATATATCGATACTATTTTCCCGGTACGCATTAACAACTGATCTATAGAAGTGTTATATTTCTGATACAGAAAAAAAATTGGTAAGAAAATGGTACTTATATTTTAATAATTTAAATTACCTGCTAAAGAAGAAAATCTATTTGTAACATATAGAAAGAAGGGGTGTTCAAAAATAAGTATAAAAGTCAAAAATATCATAGAAACTTACGCTAAAAAAAGAATGAAAAACAAAAAAGGTAATGTTAAATATTTAAAAAGTCAAATACACTCTATTTAACAACAGTATTTGGTACCCAATATTTTAAAAAATATATAATTTTTAATTCACTGACTTAAACTCTAAGTTTTTTAAAAGAATAATTTTTTGAATAATTTTATCGGGTAACAGAAGTGCAGGTATTCTCTCGATGTCGAAATAAACGACAATTGTAATTAAAACAATTTTTTCAAAAAATAATTGACAAGTTCATTTTATTATATATATATATATATATATATATGCGTGTGTATTCTAAAAAAAATTGATATTTAAGCAATTTATAATTTCTTTTCTTTTAAAAAAATAAAAAAATCAATAGCGATTATAGTACAATTCATGTTTCTGTTCAAGTATACTGATTCTAAGAATAAGTAATTTTAAAAGAGATTTAATTATTTAATGACTAATGAGAGAGATGAATAATCCTGAATCTCATAAATGATTTTGTTACATTAAAATAAAAAGAACATAAATTATTTATCTTCACTATTATTTTTTAACAATCTCTTAAAGTTAATTCTTCATGGAGACCGAAAAAACTGGCTTTATTTTACATTTCTTTGATTCATTTTACAGTTGACTTTCTGCAATATGCAAGTAATGATGATTCATGTGTAACTTATATTAATGAGTTATATATGTAGACGTGTTTTAAAAGAATAAGAAAAATTAACATAACAAGAATGCGTTATTAAAAGTGAAATAAATAAAAAAAAAAAAAAACATAAACTACTCATTGCAAAATTTTATCGAACAATTTAGCCTCCAAAGAGTCAAGAAAACTTTTGAATAATTAATAAATTATTCATTTAACTATATTAGAATTAAAGCAAACGATAATATGACAAAAATTATAAAGTTCTAATAAATATCTGTGATTCAAGGACAAATTAGTTGGGCCTACGGCTCATTTCCTAAAAAATGTATGCAGTCAAAATTTACATTTTGGTGATAATATATGAAAGTACTTATTTAGCGAAAATTTATAAATGATTACTCTCTCAAACAAAAGTGACATTAAAAATTTTATCATTACTTCCTGTGCACTACAAAAACAAAATGTGTTATGTTCCCTTCGTAAATTATTTATTTGTTAGCGAAAGAACTATTATAATGACATTCTATAATTCTCTGTTGTTCTGGATAATTATATAACCTCCAGCATAATTATTTGCTCCACCATAATTTGTACCATCACAGTATTAGTTTTACACTGAGCAGAGACCTAATTCGTCATTTTAATTTGCCTCGAGCAACACTCGGACATTTCACACTGTGAAAATTGCACACAGCTTGAGTTTCTTCTTCATTTACTCTCTTCATCATACCCGCATTTTTATCTGTACACGTCTGTAAGCAGCAGTTTTCCCCAATTGTCCTTAATTGAGTTACTTCAAAGAAAATCAAAAAAAGAAGAAAATGCATCGAGGTCAATTCGAGATGGGTTGTGAAATTCGTTTTAGTGAGTGGATTCCTCCGAGCTAATCGGCATTTCCAAATCGTTACAACTCTGAATAGAGACATCACCATCAAACCCTCATCATAAAGAATTTCAAAAGGAATTCTTCCATTCGTTAGTGTGCGTTACACAGCAATTTCTTCATAACGATTCACACATTAAAAGTCGATGTTCAAAAGATGAAAGTAGGTGGAAGTGAATGGAATATGTAAGTGTCAAAATAATCATGAAAGATAATCGGGAAGAAATTGTAGCTCGAATATCTTCTCGAGGATTTGTTGAGGGCAAATAACCCGTATGTGCATTATCGGGAAAAAATGATTTTACTAAGTTTTGGAAATATTGCGTGATCTGTCAAAAGTTCAAATATGTTAAGTATATAGTGTCAATGTATTAAATATATAGTGGCAACAGTTGAAGCGGACAAATTGCTTGAAGCAAAAGAGACCTTACTGTATGTTATTAAATCCGAGTTCTTAATAAACGAGTGTAAAATTCAACGTCCTCCATTTTATTAAACGTATGTTTTGGGGTCACAAACTGGGGAATGTGTATTTCTAGTCATAGTTGAAGGACTGGATATGTAATCATTTCAAAAAAGGAAAATGCCTGGAGAATTTTTATTCAAAATGTTCCATTGATTTTTGAATGATTGATTGAATGCGGCCGGGTAGCCTAGTGGTCATAGTAGCGAACTCGAGGTCGACTTTATTTTCATCGAGTAGTGAGTTCAAGTCTTGATCTCACTGAAGACTCGCCATGTGGTGGGGCTGATACACTTTTGATCTGCGGTTGTGATCCCAATCCTCCCGTTTGGCGTGGTGTTGATGTTTGGAGATGAATGTATCAGATAAGGTGTAATCATCGTCACTTAATTCAGGTTCAAAATTACGAAGTCCATCACTAACAGCCATAGTGTAGCTTACAATGCGACGTTAATAAAACCAATCAATCAATCTGGACTATTGTGCCTTCTGTCTACTGAATGGAAGTTAGGAGGAGGGGGGAGGTGTCAGCTCAGGTGTCGTCCTCGTCAATTGACCGAGGTTCAAAATTACGAGGTCCTTGAGGAGGAGGTTTTGACCAAGGTTCAAAATTACGAAACTTATAGCCCTCGCGTTGCTTCTAGTGCGACGTCAATAAAAACTAAACTAAAACTAAAATCTGTCTACTGGAAGTAGCCGCGGTAGCTTAGTGGTCATGGTCGCGGGCTCGAGCCTTGATACTACTAGCCACCCGCGTGTAGCCGGAGTTGATGCACGTTAAATCTATCGCGGCTTAAAGTCTTCTCGTTTCTGTGGTGTGAAAGTTAGGAGAGGAATGTGCCAGCTCAGGTATCATCCATGTGATGTCGTCCTCGTCACTTAACCGAGGTTCGAAATTGAGAGGTCCATCGGCAATAGTCCACATGTTGCTTCTAATGCAACGTTAATAAAACTAATCCCATTCAATGTAAGAAGTTTTGGTTCGTTCGGGCTAATACGGTATATTACGTATATGGAAATACGTATTACTTCTACACAACGCATTTCTATTAAGTAAATTTATTTTCAATTGTAATTAATCTAATCTATAATGAATTTCATTTAAAACCACTTAAATTTGTTACATTCACTTAAAATGAATTGATTGCACAAAAAGGTGTTAATGAAAAAAGGAAAAAAATTACAAACCCTTATTACTGAGTGGCAACGTTAAAAAACTTTTGCGTGACGTTAAAAAAATTCAATTAATAATTGATTTAATTATGAGGGACATGGAGCAGCAAAGGCTGTAATCCGTCCCCATTGATTATTTATCAACGCAGAATTCAAAACAAACATGAGGGAAATTGGCGACAATTTGATATTTTTGAGTCACGTCGTGAAGGCGATTAACCGCTCATCTGGCATCCCTTTCTACTTATTTCCCCACCACGCCAAATTGAAGACTTTAAGAGCCAACAAATTGAACATGTCACAGAATATTACAAGACAGGTCTCTAAAGGTGTTCGGGACACGTCTGTCTCTGACAAAATGTCCGCATCAGAATCACTATAAATATTCCTTTCAAACTTTTTAGAAAATTAATCACTCTCTCATCATCAATTGGCTCGTCGACCATGCTAATATATTCTTTTGATAAACAACGCTTTTTCGCAATTATAAAGAGGAGTCAAGGCTTACCGAAATAAAAAGAGAAGTAAACGAAATACACCCAAAAGCAACGCAGAATCGAACAGTACAGACAGTACAGCTCTAAAAAGGAAGAAATAAAAAAAAAATACATTTCAAAAACCAATAAAAACATTCGGTTGAAAACCAGAAACACGAATGTACATCACGTGGAAGTTTAAAGAGTCGAGTTCAGTTTATTTACATTACGCTTTCCCTCCTCCCTCACAACAGCTGGTGAGCAAAATACTGAATTTAGACAGACTATGATCAAACTGAAGGTTAAGATCTTCAAAAGTAATGGACACAAGGGGCCATCTAGAGGTATTTAGAAAACGATCCACCTTAGAATGTGAATACGCATCGTTTAGTTCCTGAGCTCATTCTCTAGAGTTGCGTATTCGGTACGTTCGACCGTGAACGACGATCGCGAGTGATGCGTATACAGTAAGTTCGCTTCGAAAGCTTAATATAGTATTTTAATACAGCAGAAATAAGTAGCCAAAGAGTTTGATTGAAAACAAAAAAAAATGTAGAACAATGAAAAACATTAAAAATTATTTATGAAGTGTTTAAATTTTAATTTTGATGTTTAGATAAGGCAGTAAATGGGATCTAAGAAAAAAATGACTTTTTTACCATTCTCCTATTTAATTGTGTAATTTACGAGTATATTGTTCATAAACAGTTTAATTTGTATGTAAATGTTTCTCATGGACAAATGACGCAAAGAGTACATTTTTTTTCCAGTTAGTACAATAGTGAAGGTCATTTGAATTCTATTCTTTGATAAGCCTCACACACACTTGAAGAAAAGTCTTAAAAATACTCATTCTATAATATTGTAATATATGATTTTTAGAAGGTAACTCTGAATACAAACAAACGAGGAAAAAAAAGGACTGATTTGAAAATGTATATCAAAACAAAACGTTCAAAAATTGCAGCCACAACTGTTTTCAAATATTTGTTAAATGAAGAAGGTTGCTAGCAGAAGAAAAAAAAAATTTCATTCAATCCTCCTTTTTCCTTATTAAGTGCTTGACCTCTTTTTTTTATCTTTCATTTTTATTCTCCTCAAATATTACTTTCATTTCAACTTCCTTCCTTTCCTTTATGTCATAAAGAAGTTAAATAACTTTCTACAGCATTTTTTCACTTGTCATCTTGCTGTAGCGAGGTGATCAAATATGATTATCATACAAATCTGTTTAACTTAGGGTAATCGATTGCATCGAATGTTGTACTGTAAAATTAATTGTATTAATTCAATTATCAAACTTAAATTTTTGCATAGTTATACGATTATATTTTAGAATTTTTTAGCCACCCAAGGGGGGGATTATTTTAGGTGGATGACTTTTGACGTATCAGATCCTTTTAAAAAATTTTATCGTTTGCTTTCATTTTAGTTACATTTAATATAAATATATTTAACTTAATAATTTATCGTTTCCTTTAATTCCAACTGCATGTAACTGATATAATATTCAATTTAATATTTTATCATTTTCTTTAATTTTAATATCGAAAAAGTTAACTATTGTCCATTTCTGTAATATTCAATTTAATACTTTATCGTTTCCTTTAATTTTGATATCGAAAAAGTTTACTATTGTCCATTTCTAGATATTTCATTGTTTAATTTAATTATTATATTTAATAATTATTATAAACAAAAGATCACCTTATCTTAAATCTGTTCTTTGCTAAACTTTGCATAATTTTTTTTATTAACGTTGGATTAATAATAGTAAACTTGCGATGTAATTCCTTTATCATTAAACACTACAGCCATCTTAAAGTCTAATTAAATAGTCAATAAGTTCAAAACTGCAAACTGAAGATACATCAGAACAAGGCAACACAGTTTACTATCTATCGACACAGAATATGCTAGATCGTTCTCTGTCGAATCTTTTTTAACTTAATTAATCCTAGTTTATGTTCAAATAATAAGGTATTAGCTTACCAAATCACTTGTACCAATTCAAGCACTTCGTATTTATAATAGGTTCAACTCCTATGAGTATTACTTTAATTAGCTTCTTACTATCGTCTATCTCCTTAATCTTCCCTTTCAGTTCTGTTCCACTAATATATCTCTAATTCAGTTCACTATATTGATTATCATCATCTAACTGACCTAATCGTGTTTCATTTGGGTTGACAAGGAATTATAATTTTATGCAATTCGAATTACTAAAACGTCCCCAAGGTTAGTGAAGAGAAAATATTGAATTATCCAACGTCACAACTTTAAATTCGTGATTAAAAAGTTTTAGATGGTAATATTATTATTGTAATAAAAATAGGATCTCATCGCAGATCAGTTAGTTGTAAAAAAATATTTACCAGAAATGTATGTAAAATAAATAAATTTCAACAAAAGAGGCTTTAAGAAGGATTAAAATACGTTTTCAAATAAGATGAGAGAATGTTTTCACTTGCTTACTACTGTTCAAAGTATTTTAAATGTGACAATGCAAGATCTCTCTCTCTCTCCCTCGAATCTCTCGAATCTCTCTCTCTCGAATCCCTCTTAATTCATTTAATCCTAGTTTATATTCAAATAATAAAACATTAGCTTACCAAATCACTATTTCCGATTCAAATAATTATTGTTTATAACGGACTATTACTATACCTAGGAATCATTTCTCGCTAATTTTAAACCGAGCGATTATTTATGTTAATTGAATACAATTTGCAATATATCTATCAGTTTGTCTTTATTATCTGTCTCCTTTATCTTTCCTTTCAATTATATTTTACTTATATATCACTATTTCTAATTCAATTCGTTATATTTTTTTATCTTTATCTTATTTACCTAATCATATTTCATTTGCGTTGGCAAGCAATTATTATTTTCTGGAACTTAAATAACAAGAAGTCCCTGAGGTCAGAGAAGGGAAAATTGCATGTAGACCAACGTCATAAAACTGAATTCGATAGCAAATAATAATTAATAAGTTTAAAAATATCGATTTTGAGGCACATATGTTACAAGGCATCAAGACATATATTTTTAAGGCATATTAAAAACTTAAGAGTATATCATATTCGAATTCGGAATTCAGTTGATGCTATGTAAAAACACATTTAAATTACGTTGATCAAATATTCAATGGATTTAAAATAGAATTAAAACAAATTGATCAACGATTTCATAGTAAAATGAATTTTAAAATATCTTTCATAAAGTAAAATCTAAAGATGTCCAAAAAATAAATAGAACAATTAAAATTAGTTATGTCCATTCGTTGATGAAATTAGTAAATATTTTGAATTGGTTGATTTTTTTTTAATTTAATACTATTTTTGAATGATACATAATGCTTTTATGGCCGTCACATATTTTTATCGTCTGACGGTTTTCATACTTCTTGTTCCACCCGAAAGTTACATGTGTTCTCCACGTAATACATTTGTTTTCTTTGTGCCCATAGGTCTTGGATGTGCTGAGAATTGAAGAAGATGTCGATCCACCTGGAGACGAATTTGAAGCAACAAGACGTCATTGCACAAGAGCTTGTGACTTTCGCCTTTTTGCAAAGATGAATTAGCACATCGTTTTAAGTGTGCAGATGAGGTGAGCGCTGGCACTAAATCCTACTGTTGATGACAAGCACTTGAATTTTTCCCAGAGATACCTAATTAGGCCCACTTCGACGTGAATGGGAGAAAAGGCATGGAGACTGTCAAAAATTCACCAACTCATTTCATAGGGAATGTATATACTTCTGAGATAAAGCAAGAATTGTGAAATTCAAATGGAAAAGTAATTGTAACGGAGGCATCACTTTTAAATAACGCCTCATAAGAATATGCGATGCGAATATTTAATGTTTTTTTTCTGATATATTTTTTGTTTACTTTGTTTATGATAATGCCATATCACTTTGTTAAAAAGTATTGTTATAACATTTTAAGCTAATTATGTGACTTCTATGTAATTATTTTTATGCAGTGTACAAGGTAAGGCTGTAAAATATCGAGACTGGCGCTTTAAAATATTTTACTTTGATGTCATACATATTTACTTATTATCACCTTAAATATATACCTCTCCTCCATCCCTACGTGCGAATCTTCCATTGTTTGTAACAGTGCTGGAAGTCGTCTTCTATCAGCTCCTTCAGGACGCAAGCCGCTTTCTCATTTACAGCTTCAACAGACTCTAATCTTATTCCTTTTAGTGCAGATTTCACCTTACTAAACAGATAAAAGTCGCATGACGCAAAATCCGGAGAATAAGGCGGATGGTATAACACTGGGATACTGTACTTGGCTAGAAACCTGTCGACAGACAATGCCGAATAATCATTGATTATTTTTTTCCGAATTTTTCCACGAATGTGAAGGTAGTATTATTGCAAGAATGTGAAGGCAGTATTATTGATCAGTAGTTCAACCTTCAAGAATCCCAGTGAAGGTATACAATCTCATGAAAATCGAAAAAAACAACAATAATCATTGTTTTGAATTTTGATTTGTTCATTCGATCTTTTTTTTGGTTCTCGGTGAAGGTGGGCTCTTCCAGTGCATAGTTTGGCGTTTTCAGGATCATAAATAAAAAAAAAAAACTACGATTCGTCACACGTTATTATTCTTTCCAATACGTTTGCGTCATTCTTATTGTAATTCAGTGTCAATACAAACATTTTTAAGAGCTTCTTCTGGTTCAAACGTGAGAATTTTAGTAACCATTTCAGTACACATTTTCTATATATTAAAATTGTAATGAAAAATTACACGTGCTGATTCTCTGTCGATTCCTTCAGTCTGAGCAATCGCACGAATGCTTAACCAACGGTCAAATTTAACCAGTTTAACGATTGTTTTGATATTGACCTCCGTTTTTGACGTCGAAGGGCGACTCGGGTGTGAATAATATTTACCATCTTCTCGGCAATCTCAAACCACTCAAAAACACGTGCACGTGATAAGCATTCTTTGGCAAAGGGGTTTAAGGCCCTTTAATCTAAAAAAAAAAAACAGATTTTTTTTGGAAAATATATGTATTATAATATAGAATTTTTTTCTCAATGCTTTAGAAATATCACGGAAAATATTTATTTTACGAGATGGTAAAAATGTATCTGTTAACTTCTGACCCATTTTACTGCACGGAAAACTTTAAAAAGCTCATTTTCTCAAAGAGCGATTTTGCATTATTTCGTGATAGGCAATCTTATTGACTGTTTAAGGTAACCTTATGGATATAAACCTTAAAATCTGAATAAGCCTTAAGTAACTGAAAGCTGCTTTAAATGTTCAATATTTTTAAGTTTACCAATACTTTTAAGCTTTAATGTGTGAGTATTATAAAACAAAAGTTATACATTCTGAAGTAAAACTTTTTTATATAAGGTTTGTGAGCGCAAATCAATAGACTATTAAATAAAATGAAAACAAAGCGTGATCGTTAAGCAATGTCTTACAAATTATTTAGAATTTTTTTAAAACGTCAAAAAATTAGTTTGCCGTATATAAATTATCAAATACTAAAAAGAGTTGTATTATTTGAACAAAAACGCTCTTAAGAATTGAAGAAAGAGGTGGGAGGGGAGGTAAATAATGTTAAATTTGTGTTAGAATATATTTATTAATTTTTATTTTTATGTTTGGTTAATATTACGGTAGCACCTCTCCTGTAAGGGGCTCCTCTATATAAGGAACAATTCCGTTGGTCCTGGGTCTTTTTGAGCATTATATGTATTTACATTTTATTCTCTTATGAAGGGACAACTTTAGGTAAGGAACAAAATGTCTGATCCGTAGGTGTCCTTTATTAGGAGGTACTACTATAGTTACTATAGTTAATAACAGACTTAGTGAAGAATGTTTAATGGGGGAAGGAGTTCTTTTTATTCAACTCATATCTCAAAACTAATTTCAAATTTAACTGTCTATTTTGAAAGTAAAAAAATGATTATGTGGGATACGGGATTTTGTGAATCCTATATTTTCAGGAACATAATAATAATAGAAAAATAAATATGCTCATGGACAAAAAAATTAGCTCACCAAGAAATAATTGCGGGATCGTAAAGAAACTTGGCATGAAGGTACATGTCGAGGAGATATGCAAATGATTAGAAATGCAACGTGATTGCGCATTACGTATAGCCAGTAGAGGGCGTTTAACGTCGTTCTCCGTGGAGTATAAAACAGGTAACCAAAGCTTGTTTGAGTGTGCTGGATCGTTTACAAAGGAAGAGCTGAGGTCGACATGCCATTACGCCACTTTCGAAGACAACATGAGCAGCTGTCGCAGTTTGAGAGGGGGAGAATCATCGACATGACGGAAGCTGGGTGGTCAGCTAGGCGAGTAACTCGTCAATTAGGCCACTCCGATTGTGTTGTGAGGAAGTGTTGGGTCCAGTGGATCCGAGAGATGTCATTTACACGAAGACCAGGCTCAGGACGCCCTCGACAGACCAGTCGACGAGAAGACCGCCACATCGTAAGAAATGCACGCGTACAGCCAACTGCTTCCTCGGCTGCCATCCAGGCACAGGTAGCACCTTCACTAGGGGCTCCTGTGTCTTCTCGAACCATACGAAGGCGCCTGGCTGAAGGACATTTCGGGTCGCGGCGCCCATTACGTGTGCTGCAGTTGACGCTCACCCATCGACGCCTCCGTTTGGATTGGTGCCGCACACGAGGAAACTGGCCTGCAGCGGAATTGAACCAGGTCGTCTTTAGCGACGAATCCAGATTCAATCTCAGCAGTGATGACAATCGTGTTCGTGAGTGGAGATCCCATGGTTAACGCCTCAATCCTGCCTTTGCTTTACAGTGACACACCGCTCCCACAGCTGATGTGATGGTATGGGGTGCCATTGCCTACAATACACGGTCACCCCTAGTATTGATCCGTGGCACCATGAAAGCCCAGGGGTATGTCCATGACATCCTGCAATCACATGTGTTGGCACTCATGCAACGGCTCCCAGGAGCCACTTTTCAACAAGACAATGCTCGGTCTCACACGGCAAGGGTGTCACAAGACTGTCTCCGCACTGTTACTACCCTTCCTTGGCCTGCCCGATCCCCAGATTTGTCTCTAATCGAGCCTATCTGGACTCATTTGGGAAGGCGAGTTGGGCATCCCACGAGTTTGAACGAACTAGAGGCAAGGTTACAGCAAATATGGAACGAAATGTCTCAAGACATTCTACAGAACATGTATGCCTCAATGCCCGATCGTATCGCATCGTGCATTCGCGCTACAGGGGGTTCAACAGGGTATTAAATCCTCCGTTTGTTTGCCTTTTTCTCTGAAATAAATGATCGTTTTTCTTTGATTTTCTAATCATTTACTTATATCAAAATAGTCATTACGTATGTAAAATTCTCTTTAATTTTGACGACTCCTTCTCGGTGCGCTAATTTTTTTGACCATGAGTGTAAATAAATTGAATATAAAAAGTTTCAAATTTAAAATTTCGGTATACAGCAATCGTTATAAATGCTGCGTCGCTACGTCACTGGTTTGCAATATAATTTTTAACTAAAATTCTATTTTCAAAAATAGTTGATATTCAGGCCGAAACTATTATAATATTTCTTTTGAATACATGCTAATTATTTTTCCTCGTTTGAATTTTGATATTATGCGAAGCAATATTAATTATGTCTTATATTTCTTACCTTGAATTCGGTGCTCTTTTATAGTTATTTATAATCATTATTTAAAACTTACCTTTTCAAAAATTATTGTCATTTGCGTAGGAAAATGCACACACTTCTGTAGATTAATTTTCTTCTCCTGAACATTAAATTTATTAACATGTTTGTTACATTTTGCTCTCGTAGCTTTGTAAATTTTATTAAGTGTCACAACACGAGCGCTATTGGGACGGACCGCGTAATTTTGAACCTCGGTCATGTGACGAAGGTGACACCTGAGGGCATCTCTCTCTCCTAACTTCCACACCACACCAACAGTAGGACTTTGAGCCTCGACAGACTTAACGTATATCAGTCCCGGATACATGGCGGTTCTTTTGTGACATGAAGGCTCGAACCTACGACTCGACGACAACTGCCGGGCACAAGTCCGCCACAATCACCACCTGGCTACCGCGGCCACCAGATATTTGGAAGTAGTATCCATAAAAAATAATAAAATCGCATGAAATGATATAATCACATCTTTGGTTGCTGTTTTATTTACGTCCAATTTAGAATCAACATATTATTTATTGGAGATACGTCTCGTAATTCTGAACTTCTATCAAGTGGCAAGGATGAAACTTGAGTTATCACCCACTCTCCAAACTGCCACACCTCTCCAACAAGTGTACTTCGAACCTCGATTGTGTTATAATGCATCATCCCCGAAACACAGGAAATGTTTAGTGGTAACACCATTCGTTCCCATGACTCGAATAAAATAACGAGCTCGAACTCATGACCACTTGTTTACCACGGCCACTAATAAAACCATTGAGACATGTTGCCACTTGAGCTATTAAGAAATCTAATTCAAGTGACGATAAATTAGTCAAATGAATTTTATAGATTTTGCAATAAAATTGAATGGAATCATAAATATAGTAAGTGTGATCTTTCTGTACTCTCCTGGGGTTTGCTGTCTTTGGTAAACAAGGTGGCCCAACCCTGGAATGCCCTCGCAATCCTGATTCTTAATCCTTTCACCATCTCCTTTCTTCCTTTGTCCGACCGTGTTGGGGGACCGGTGTAAGTTAAATGCGTCGAGGTTGCAAGTCCCTCCAGTGGTGTGATGTGGATGTTTGAAAATTAATGCTAACTCAGGTGTCTTCCTAATCACTTGAGGGGCCGCGGTAGCCTAGTGGTCAAGGTCGTGGATAGCGGCTGGCGGTTTTCGTTCAGTCGCGGGTTCGATCCTTGGCCACCAAAGACCCGCCGTGTAGCCGGGGCTGATGCACGTTAAATCTGTTCGGAGCCCAAAGTCCTCCCGTTGGCGTGGTGTGGATGTTAGGAGAGGGGGGTGCCAGCTCAGGTGTCGTCCTCGTCACTTGACCGTGGTTCCAAATTACGAGGTCCGTCGCCAATAGCCCTCGTGTTGCTTCTAGTGCGACGTTAATAAAAACTAAAAAACTAATCACTTGATCGAAGCTCAAAATTACGAGGTCCGTCATGAAAAGTCCTCGTGTTTCTTCTGATTGTGGCTTTAATACAAAATCAAACATTCAATCAACCCTCCCTTTCTTTCTTATACTTACAGAGTTTTGTCTAGATTACAGATACATAATTTTTCATAAATTTAAGAGTTTGGATGTTGCTTGGTCAAATATCAATCTTGCACCAATAAAATTAACCAACTAACCAAAATACAAACGATAAAATATTTAAAAGTATCAATCATCAGAATATGAATTAATTCAGCAGGCCACATTCAATAACCTAGAAGCTGGTTATGTAGTCCTCTCCTTCTAAAATAATTGTTAATAATAAAACAAAGATAAACTCGCGAATATGGTTTGTTTTGAATTGAATTAAATTAAAATAAAATTGATATAAAAGGATTTTACCTTAATTATTACTTATTATATAATTATTAATTTAGCTTGCGACGGTCTCAGGTATTTTCTTCGATTTCATCCACTGATAAAATGTTTAGAACAAATATACAGCTTTACTTTTACAAAAACAACCACTTAAAAATAGTGAATAAATTATTCATTAAAAAGGAATTTTTTTCTTCATATAATAAACGTCAATAATCTTCTGGTTTAAGCCTATCATTTGTTAAGCATACACGAGGATTCATACAAAAATTAAATTTAAAAACACATTTCATGACAATAAATTAACAAGATACCATTCACGTAATACGTGGTTATCGAATGATTAATTCCCCTAGTTAAAATTCCATTCAAATAAGATCTAATAAGGCTCTAAGAGTGAAACCCCTTCCTATTATCATATAACCTTCACTTTTGAATTACGAAAACGAAAGAAAAAAAGAAAGAATCTCTTATGAATGAATTGTTAATCACGAGCATTCGAATCATGCAATTATTCTCACGGAATTCGTGATATTCTCACGATTCTCATCCTGTGACACATTAATAGAATGCGTTACGCACACTCCATTGTTAGAAACAAAAAATATTCCTGCTTTAGTTTCTGCTTAAATGAATGCTTTTTCTCCCTATTCAAATCTACGTTAACGTAACCTTGAACCACGCATCGCCATTTTTTTTTCTTTCTTCATTCTTATTTGCTTTTCCCGCTCTTGTCGTTTCAGCGAACGTCCAATTTTCCTCGTTTTCCAACAATGTCCCGTGACGCAATTGTTCCACCGAGGGTTCGGAAGACGCTGGCCATTGTCCGGCTCAACGGAAAAAAATTGAAAAAGAAACAATAAACAACACACTCAGGCAGACTGAGTGTCATGAAAACCCATTTCCACCCTGGTGATTTCAAGGAATAGCAGGTCGACCATGCCATTCGTCTAATGGCTACCAGACGCAGGTAAATGGTATGGAAATGATGTGAGGAACTGTTTTAAGGAACGGAAGATTTAACTGTACTTTTTTTTTCATACTACAATGGATACACTAAAAATAGATGCTTTGTTTTAAATAGTCGCTTCTGATGAAGTTTAGGTCAGCTCTACGAAATAAAAAGGGATAATTTTTTTCAGCTTAAATCTTTCAGCCGAGCATGCAACGCTTTTCGGCTTACCAGAAACATTTCAGTGATTATAATTTACTAGCTGACTCCAGCCCGCTTCGCTGGGAAGACGATAATATTATATTTTGGAACACATACGTAAAATATCAAGATAATTTTCAATTTTTATACGATAATGATAATCTAAATTTAAAATTTTAAGAAACTGATTGTCTGTAATAATGGTTATCCAGAACTTCTCAGTTGTATTTCGCTTACATATATAGTTTGTCTTGCGTGTACGCTACTCCTTAAAAAGTCGCCATTTTAGTATTTTTTAAAAACCCGCTATGTTTTGGAGCTAAATTACACTTGCACCAACCGTGCGACTACAAACTCATTTATTTTATCAAAATATGTACGTTTCTTATTTTCGATATGCACGAAATTTCACATAATGAGCCCCTTCACCAAAATCTTGCCAATCCTCCATCAGCGCTTCAATATCAAATTATTTGGTATTTTTCCATTTCGCACGCTCAAATCTCACCAAGTAAACATAATTGGTGATAATACACAGTATACATATAAAAAATATATATTCCGTTTGGCGTCGGTCATATGATTTTTGGCGATAAAGTCGCCAAATATAACATAACAGTAGATTAACGGATGAAAGTTACATTTTGGATAAGACTTCCGTTCTTAGTGAGCGTCTACATCGCAAAATGAGTAACTGTGCTAAATGTCAAGTCAATCGGTTAAATAGTCTTAGAGATCTCGTGATAAGTCAGTCAGTGGTATTTCGCTTATATATTTATAGATTTCGAAAAAAGCTAGAAATTCTCGTATTTTTATTTTTTGTTTCGATATTTATAAAATGGCATATGACTTATATTTATACCTAAATAATCATTATCCAAGATGAATTCAAGTTTGTTGCGAATAATGTCATATAAGAAACTATAAAATGGATGTTGGCAACAGACTTCTCAATTATGAGCTACGCTACGGCGTTGGACTTTTTACTGTTTTCTATTCACTAACCTCAACGGTTTTTTGTAATTTGAATTCCATTCACTTATATCATCTTGCCAACCAAATGAAACGTGTTTAAATAAAAAAAAAAAAAAATAGACGAAGATAAGAAGTGTAGTGAATTGAATTAAAGACGAAACAGAATTGAAAGTAAAAAGAAGGGAGATAAAGGATAACGACAAGCTGGTAGATTTGTGGATATTGGATTGAATCATCGTAATTATTCATTTAGATAGAAGTGATCCCTAGTTAGAGTAATAAGAGTAAAATCCTGTTATAAACCAGAAGTATGTGAATAAAAATGTGTGAATTGGTAAGATAAGATTTTATTAACATAATATAAACAATGATTAACTGGGTTAAGAGGGATTCAAGAGAGAAGAGAGAGAGAGAGAGAAAATGATCTTGCATATTATATGTTAATAGCTAATAAACTTTCATTTGGAATCTTGTACTTATTAATCACTTAATTATAGACTTTAAAATGACTGTAGAATTAAATGAAGAAGAGAAAATACGTCACAAAGTGACGAGGATGGTATCTGAATTGGACGCCTCTCTCCATATAAAAATCACACCAAAATGCCACTGAAGTAATTGAGCTGCTACAGAAGTAATGCATATCAGTCCTGAACACGATTGTTCTTCAGTACGAGTCTCAAATCTTATCATTCATGTGTTTCCTGCCCTACCAACCAGGCAACCATTGTTCTGTGCATGAAAAAAAGGTTTTAAGATGTGTAAAATATGTGACATTTACACATTTTCAAAATAGAAATTACTTTTTTTTAATTTCATCATAAGTAACAATATTCTTTTTCATATTACATTCACTTTAAGATTACAAATGCATGGGAACTCGATGAGTATTCAGTCCCTAGATACCCATTTGGGCACTAAGTAATTAACTTAATCAAAAATTTTGAAGAGTGTTATTTCTCAATTTTCTCGTTTAATGATGATATTTAATCAAAATAATACAAAGTTATTTTGTAATATTTTGCGACACAGTTTCTCAACAGATTTTAGTAGATTAGCCTCTCTCTTGCAAATCATGGTGTCCGATTGGGTACCATTCTAAAACGCATAAAAAATTGAAAAATACTGTTTACTAGCCTTCGAAATTAAGGATACCTATGTGGGGAAAGACAGTTTAAACAATTATCCGAGATATGGCGCTACATACCGTAAGGCGCACACGTTATCACAGTTAAAACATGGCAGAAGACAAAAGAGGGGGAATTCATTAAACAAGAAGTAAACTTAAAATTAATTAATTTGGATGTTATTTTACATTAAGATATATAATTATTATTTAAGAGAAATTTATAAGAATTTTTTATTCTACTTTTTCTTTGTTAAAAAAATATGTTTGGAATTACATGTACCCAAATAGGTACTATGGAATCTATACCAGTACCTTTAAGATATCTTAAGGAAAATAAAAACAAAGGGATTCAATGTGATTGTTTGTTAACGTCTCACGTTAAACGATGTTGACGTTAACAAACGTTATCGTTTGTTTAACGTCAACACGAGAGCAATTTGCGATGAACTTCGTTATTTTGAACCTCGGGTAAGTGACGAAGATGACACCTGAGTTTGCAATTCCCTCAATAAACTTCCACACCACTCCAATTGGAGGACTTGGGTCTTGACCTGATTTAACGTGCATCAACTCCGTTACACAGTGGATCTTTTATTGCATCAGACTACAAAATCTAACAGAATCGTCTGTGCATTTCCTTTCTCCAAACCCTTTTAACCATCCTCACAAACTTTTCCAGTTGGCCGTCCTTACAAGCCATGCAAACAAGAAAGATCATTCCACAATTCCCTCTCGGAGCACTGCTATTTACTTCTTAGATTCCTTTTGATAATGGTAGAATTGTAACGATCTTTTTTTTTTTCTTCTTTTTTTCGTTTCTTAACTCCAAAGATATCTTACAGTCTAAGTAGTCAATAAGTTAACAAAATGTAGTAAAAGAGACGCCAGAAAAAGACAACACAGTTTATTATTTGTCAAAACAGACTAGGCAAGAATAAGCAGAATAGGCTCTCTCATCCCTATGCGTTCAGAATAATAGAAATTTATATTCAAGTAATAAAATATTAGTTTATCAAATCCCTCGTTTTCCGATTCAAACAATTCTTGTTTATAAAGGACTATTACTCTAACTAGAAGTCACTCCTAGCTAACTTTAAATCAACGATTAATTACGATGATTCAGTCCAATTTGCAATTGTCAATTGTTTGTTAGAATGTTGTTATCCTCTTTTTCCCTTACCTTTCAATTCTATTTGGCTTATACTTCACTCTCTCTAATTAAATTCATTACAATTCTTATCTTCATCTAATTTACCAAATCACCCTCTAATCGTTTCATTTTGGTTGTCAAGGAGTTGTAATAATATGCATTTCAAGTTACCAAAATTCCCAAAAGCTAGTGAAGAGAAAATCGCGAATAGCCCAACGTCACACGCCAACGGGAGGATTTGGAGCTTTGACAGATTTAACACGGCATATTTAATAACAGTAATTAAGCTTCTTTAACTTTGAAATTAACACTAAAGCCACCATGCTGTGTTCCAGCATTGGCTTACAGGCACCTTACAATAATTTTTCCAAATGCAACTCTTTTAAGACCCTTTGGATAATTTACTCGTAAAGAATGACAGCACTACAGATATATCTTTCTAAGTAAACCGTAATAATACAATTAAATCATATAGTAAATTAGCAATGGGGGGGAGAATTATGCAGCACCAGGAGAACACATACCCGAACATTAAAAAAATGTATGTGATTAGAATGTTGAAACTGAATTCTTAAATAAAATGTATATCATATGACAGATAAATACTTAATATGTGTTTCTTATTAGGAAATAATTTATGACTATTTTTTTTTTTTATATTTTACAATGATAGAAGAAACAATTTTTTTTGTGATTGTTTAAACATCGTATTGGATAAATTGCTCTTTTTCAAAATGCCAACAAAAAATACTTTTCCCAATTAAATTTATGAGCTTCAACAAACGGGAAAAAAAAGTGTAAATTAATTACATTAAAATGTGGCAAAAATATTGGCTGCATTACAAAATTTTATTAAATTCTGAACAGTCTTGAATCAGAACATTATAACTTCTAATTAATTTTGAAATTTCAGTCAACTATGTTTGATATGCTAATAGAACTTACAGCGGTTCTCTCAACAACGATAGAGAAGAAAACCGATCAGTAGCAGACCCAACAGGAAATTCCTTTTCGGGTCGGTTGCGAGTCTTCTCTATACCCAAAGATCGATAGTTCCAAACACCCCCGTCAATCAAAGTCAACTAGCCGTCCAGCACAGGGGAGAAACACATCCTCTAAAGTTGAAAAATCATTAAGCTTCCAAAGTGATGACCCAGGACATGTGAACACTGGAGGTTAGTACAGCTTATAACTATACTGATTACATGTAATTAAAACTCCCATTCATAAAAGTATCGATTAGTGATATGAACTGTTACTGCACATGCTTCAAATTGAGCATTTCCCTCAACTCAACTGGAGTGATTGAGAAATGACACTTCCCTTTCCAAACTTCCGCACCATGACAATGGGATTACTTGGGACCTCTACCAGATTTAACGTGCATCAGCCCCGTTATAAGGCAGGTCTTTAGTGGCATCAGGGTTCGAGGAAACGACTCGACGAAAACAATGCAGACCACAGGAACACGACTATGACCACAAGGCTATCGCGGCCACATTTCAATTAGAGATCGCCGATGATGTTAAAGGAAACTATCTAAATGACACTCAATACGATAGGGAGGGATATAATATCATCTGCATTAACAGAAGGAGAAACATCCTTCTCTAAAATTTTATCGTTCAGAAAGTCTGACAACAGACTTTATTTCGTAATATCACGAGGATACTGGATGGGGTGTATGCGGGGAGTCTCGTCAACAACAATAGGAGTTAAAAGGGCCTAGTAACAGACCTGAACGACAATTCCTTTTCAACTCGATTGTCTCAGAATATCAACAAAGCTCACTGGAATAGATTATTTAGGACCCAAAGGTTTGGAGTTTGAGTGAGTGAGTGAGTTAATGTAAAGTTTATTGGCGCAAGAGCCAAATATGGCTATGCTGTTCCAAACAAGATTAAACTGTGGTCTAGACGTAAAGTTGAGGTTTTGAGTCCGAATCGCTCCTGTCATCAAGGTCAACAGATCTCCGTTACGCGAAAAAAAAAAAAAACATCTCCCAAACGAGGCAAAAACATCAGGTCATCGAAAGCTTATGAATATACACCACTTTCTCAAACTAATATTTTGAATTCCAAAATAGAATCAGTGACAAACCATCATGTTCCTTTTTTTTTTAATCGGGAATAAAAACCTCGTGATACACTCGTGTGTCCTTCGTACAAACGAAAGTCAGACTCCATAACGGAATCCTGACTGGAATGTAATTTGAATAACATCACTCCGAAAAACATTCTACAATTTCACGATCGTGTTCGCGAGATAATTACTCGAACAATTATAAGTTCTTTTTCTTCACGAAGCTTTTTTTTTCGGTAAACGTTACGCGTTTCATTGGTTGATAATGATGGTAACTAGTTTTGGAAGTGCCTGTTCCGTTCTGTTACGACCACTTAATCGTCTTAAATATTCATGCAGACTGGTCTTTGGAATGTAGAAGGGTTGTTTGAAAAGAGAAAAAGGATTGTAAAAAAAAATGTTGACATGGTAATCCCAGAATAGTCTGCCGTTATTTTTTCAACTGCATTCTCTTTTAATTGATGTAGACTATACTAGTTATGAATGTCATAAACCCAAACAGACTAATGGAAGCTTCAATAACTCTAGTATAATGGCTTAAATCAACTCTTATGCATAGCTCCTAACTCTACCACCTCCTTCTCGAAATAAAAAAGTATTGAACTTCTCATAAGTGGAAAAAAACACTGACTCCAGATCTTCAAATCGTGATAGTGATTGTTTATTAAAACTGCATTGAAAAGCAACACGAGGGATATTGGCTATCAACCTCTTAATTTTGAGCGTGAGTCAAGTGACGAGGACGACACTTGAGTGAATGAATGTAGGGTTTAATGGCGCAAGAGCCAAAGCAGGCTATGCTGCGCCAAACACTTGTTAAATTATTTTAGAGTAAAAATAATTTAACAATATTAATCAAACACACAGTGAAAAATAAGAAAAGGTTAAAAATCAAATTTGACGTAAAAGGCCCAATATGTTTTAAACAAAGCAAATAAGTTATGGTGGGGGGCTTCCCCCACCAAGTCAGACAGGTTTAAAACTGATGAATGAAAAAAAGTCCGGCGATGATGATCAAACACTGGACAGTGAATTAAAATATGATGAATAGAGTTAGGGACATGACAGGAAGGACACTCGGGAGCATCTTCTCCAAACAAAAGATGTTTGTGAGTAAATCGAGTATGTCCATTGAGAAGGCGAGTCAATCTGACATCTGCTCTTCGCATTGGAAGAACAGGCCATTCTCTAATGATCGGCTTCACCGAGTAGAACGACACTAGAGCTGGCTCCTCCCTCACCTAACTTCCATACCACGTCATCGGGAGAACTTGTGATCTCGACCATATGGAACGTGCAAAAGCCCTCCTACACGGTGGTTTTTTCGTAGCATCAGTGAGTGAGTGAATGTAAAGTTTATTGGCGCAAGAGCCAGATATGGCTATGCTGCGCCAAAAAAGATTTAACTGTGGTCTAGACATGTAGAAATTGAAAAAAGACAAAAATAGGTTGGCAAGGAGGAGGGTCGAAAATAGAGAAGGATATCCCGTGTTTACCAAAGACAGCAAACCCCATGGGAAAGAAAAAGATCACTAGGGTGTGTCGGGGTCATGATGCCCGTACTTACCAGAAGAAGATAAGTCCCTGAGATACCCTGATATAATCCCCAGGAGCAGGGTGCCCGGCTATAACCCCAAACACTAGGTACTCCTTTTAATCACCTCTTATGACATGCATGAACTACAGTGGGACTATTCTGTCATTCCCGGTCACCACACGAGTCTCGAACGTGCCGCATTAAAAAGAACTCACTGTAGCATAAAACTTAGCTATGCACAATATATGAGCATTATAATACAAATCAAGCACAGTGAAAATTATTCCTCAACTTTTACCCTCTCGAATTGATGGATTGATTGATTTGATAGTTTATTAACATCGCTGTTCGGAGCAGCACGAGGGCTATTGGCAGAATATCCAAAGAAACCAAGCTCCCCCAAATGGTTTAGAGTTACAAACCGACCTTTCGGACACAATCACCCCTGCACTCGGCATTTATTGGCAAAAAGAAATTTTTTCACAAAAATAAAGGGGAAAATATAATGGTACATGATGGAACAAAGAACATAAGATATTACATAATTTCAAGATTTAAAAGTAGATAAAAACTTACAATATGTGTTTGCAGAGTGTGACGTCTTAGTTCGTATACTTCCCATTTTTCATTTTTTTCTCTCAATTTTTAGACTTTTTTTTATCAATATCTGTGTTCTATTAATGTCATGACTTCCAACTTACAGCGGATGCTGACACTATGACTCTCGCTCACAGTCAGTCTGCACGGCGATGGCCGGCCATAGTGTTGGTACAAGCACGCATTAAGGAAAATTAAATATTCGGAAATGAAATAAGAAATTGAAACAATTTTCTCTCATGGACCTCAGACAAATAGGTTTTACTTCAACAACAAGACAATTTAAATGAAAACTTTTGATTAAAGGGAAAAAGCTCGTCAGACGTAATGGTCAACCTCTGCACAGAGCCACAGGAACATAAATTTGTGTTTTTCAAATTGACGCCAGATTTCGTAATTTTGAACCTCGGTAATGTGACTAGAATGCTCCTGATCTGGTATCTTCCTCTGGAAATTCCACACCACGCCTATGGGCAAGCTTATGAAAACAGTAAGAATTAAATGTCCTTTTCAATGAAACAAATTTATTTACAAATTCTTAGCTTAATACGTAACAACTGGTCTCTGTTTATGGGAAACAGAAAGTGACTAAATTTAAGCTGTTTAAATATGTTTCTACTTCAATTAAACAAATCTAAGTCCAGAAGCGAGTATCTCAAATTAAATTCAATATTGATTGCTATATGAAAAATGCATAGCATAAATTAAACCAATCCCGATTCTTACTTCCATTTTTGTACTATATTGAAATGATTATTGTATGTGCGAAAAACAGAACATGCAGTTTGCTTCAATTCTGATTTTTTTTTTTTTTTTTTTTTTGCATAAGATAACTTCGGAAAATTAGATCTAGCTAGATGGAAGAAGAAAAAAAGTCATAGAATAAAGTCATATTAATTGAATCATTAAAAGAAAGAAGGAGGATGATGATAGTGAAGTTTTATTGGCGCAAGAGCCAGATGTGGCCATACTGCGCCAAACAAGGTAATTCTGTGATCTAGACGTTAAAACAATGAAAAAAGATAGATTGACAAGAAGAGTCAAGTGAGAAAGTAAAGTTTATTGCCGCAAGAGCCAGATGTGGATATGCTGCACCAAACAAGATTTAACTGTGGTCTAGACGAGAAGAAATTAAAGAAAAGACACAAATTGGTTGATAAGAAGGAGGGTCGAAAATAGAGAAGGATCGCTAGGGTGTCGCGGGAGAGCGTAACCCGTGTTTACCAAAGACAGTAAACCCCATGGGAAAGAAAAAGATCACTAGGGTGAAAAGAAAGAAGGATCTTCACAGAAACTAATTTATTCATTGAGTTGGCCATAATGATAACATGTGGCAAACGATAATGAAACGTAATTGAAAAGTTGATAAACATTTTGTATTAATTTTAATAGTACTATACGAATCGTAGTTTTCATTTGTCTGGTTTTCTCATATTAAATTTTTTTCGCTGCAAAATCAGAGGATCAGTGAAATTTTTGTTGTCTTTCAATTTTTACTAAAATTATTCAATTTGACAAAAAAAAAATGAAGAGGGTAGTTAGATGCGTAAAGTATATACCGCCTTCAGTAAACACAGATGAGAAAGTCGCAAAATTCTCTCAACTCAATATTTAAAATATTTATTTGTCATATATATTATTTTAAATATTACTCGATCGAATAGAATAAAAAAAATAGACGATTTAAATTTTTACTTAGAAATACAACTTGTATCATAAACTGCAGAAAACTCTGGTTTGTTAAAAAAAAAAAAAAAAAAAAAAAAATAGGATGTCCTCACACGAGGTCTAGGATAAAGTCAGTTCACCGGTTGTCGCTGGAGCGAAAGCTGCTTTTGTTATGAGTGATACTGTATTAGTATCAATACCAGTCTGCAGGTGGCGCACGCAGAATTCTTACAATTTGCATTAATGCGCGTGTGCTGAAATTAGTTGTTCTGGAATGCCACCTCAATGGCAAGGCGAGAATGTACAAATAGTGTAAAGTGAGCCACTACAAACACTATATTTATTAAATTAAGAATCTATCACCTAAATTCTAATTCTTGTCAGAAATTGTTAGAATCCTGTACAAGTTAAATACTGAAGAATCACAAAATTCTACTTCGTAACTGCCAATATAATTTGTAATGGTTAAAGAAGTTTGTGAGGAAAATGCGTTAAAATGTACTAATTAAAAATATGCATTGAAAAATCAATGACTCTGAAATTTTTTTTTGGCATTTGTATCTTAAAACAGTTGTTAAAGAAATAACGTTTTAAATGTTAAAAAAAAAAATTGACGGAAGAAATTTAGTCAAATATTATGAGAATAGTTCGCAGCAACAAAAATATTCTAAATAAGATTGTTTATACCAGAAATTGTAAGATTTCCAAATAAGTCTAATATTAAAATAATTGGACCATATTTCAGATAAACAATTTATTTTATAAAATACAAAATGGAAAAATTATACTATCCATGAAAATTAAAATAACTATTCTTGTCACTAACACAGTGCTTTCCAGAATTTCTGTTAACAGAAATTATGGAAAAGTTCTAAATATCTTCATAATTAAGCAATAGTTTCTGTGATTACTTTTTCTATTTCATCAAAATATAGAATCGACTGATATATTTTAATTATTAGTTAGATCTGGAAAATAAGGAATTTCAGGCACAGGAAAATAATTATTTTGAGCACTGCGATTATGATTACATCCTTAGATGGATTTCTATTTTTAAATTCCTACTATTATCTCTCTATATATATCTCGCACAAATTTTCAATCGTTAATAAAATAATTTTTATTCATCCACTCAAGTTCAAATACATTTTTTTAACTTGTAGTGGATGACACTTGATGTTAATACAGTTTTTTAAAATATTAATTCATTTAATTAAATTTAATTAGGGAAAATGCAGTTTAGCCAAACCGGTTGGCGCGATTTCAAAAATTGCTAAACTTGGCGATTTTTTTTGGCTAAACGTCGAGTCCGCAAAGCGGACAATGTCCCCACATTTGGCAAAATACCGCCAAATAATTCCTGTCGCCAAGAGTGGTTGGGCTAAACTACATTCCAACGATTTAATTCACCGGATGAATTAAGAAACAAGCCAATGCTTCTAGTGTGTCATTTGTCTTGCAATGGCAAAGTTGGTAGAGCGCCGGCGTAGAATCTTCATGCTTTCCGCTCGAATCTCGCCGAAGCATGAAATTTTTTTATTTGATTTTCAAATAATTAATTTTAGTTTTATATGGGAGAAAAAATTTTTTCTCTTTAATAAGATATTTAACTGGATATAAATTTAGGAATAAATACCGTCAGTGACGAAGCCTGTAGATCGCTGGGAAAAAATTTCTTTTACCCCTAAATAATGTGATTCTGTCATATGTATATACATATTTATATTAATTGTAATTATTTAATAAAAAGTAACTAAAATAAAAAATTTCTTTGTTGACTTAAGTAAGAATTGACTTAATTTTTTTTATATATATTACTTGTTCGATGAAGACTTTGACTTGCAAAGATTTAAATTTTTGAAATGTAAAAGATATTTGGCTGTCTTTATGATAACCATTCTGAAGTGTTTTGAAACATACATATTTGTTTTTCTTTTCTTTAAAACCCTTCTAAAATTCTTTTACATTGAGGTAAGAAGGATTCTCGGTCATCGATTCAAATTTTTTTTTCTTGAAATCATCAGAAACAAAGAAATTGGGTGAATGTTAACATGGCAAATTGTATGCATCAGTGCATATATCCCTCTGCATTTTCTCGCGTTTATAACTTCAAGGGAAAAGATTTGAATGAGCATCTAAAAAACTCTTATTCTCTTCTAACAGGGAAAAAAGAAAAAGAAAATGGCGAATCGTTAGAAATTCTACTTGTTTGGAAATCCAAGACAATGTAGATCAAAAATATTGCTCACCGTATGTTTTACATAAGTTTTGACGAAATAAGTGATATCAGATTCTACAGAATATACAGAAACTTTTTAAGTAAATGCTTGAATAAACCAAATGTGAATTGAATTTAATTCAGAATACTTGAAAAACATCGATTTAATAGTACTTCAAATGAAATTAAAATGTCAAATGTAAAAACATGCTTACAACATTGAAATGAAACAATTATAAATAGTTAAAGCAACTTCGAGGTAGAAATATCAGTTATCATGTTTATTTCTTACGCAATTTTTCCAAATATTTATAGTCGTAATTAAGGCTCCCGTCTACCCGCCATTTTGATTTCGTGGACGTAATGTTAATCCTATGGAATGTCGACTTTAATTCTCACATCTTTATTATTTGATCAATTTGAATCCAATAAAGTGCATCTGAAAGAGCAAAAAATAATGAATGCTTCTGTGGAATTACATTTCTCCTAAGATTTTTAAAAATATTTTTATTCTTATTTTAATTATTCGTTTTTGAGTTTTCCGGTCTTTAAAGAATAGTTTCAAATATTTTTAAAAATCGGAGAAAATAAGTAATTCCACAGAAGCATTCATTATTTTTGATCTTTCAGATGCACTTTATTGCTTTCAAATAGATCTAATAATAAAGATGGGAGTATTCAAGTCGAAATTCCATAGGATTAACATTAAGCTGACGAAATCAAAATGGTGGGTAGACGGGAGCCTTAAGAGGCAGAATATTTTAATAAAAGCTTAGAAACCTATATGAGTGTGCTTATACTTGAAATGCTAATTATTACGGCTTGTTTCGCAACATGTTATATGGATTGAAATTGAATTTGCTCGTGGTAAAATAAATAAATGTAAATTTGCACAATTTTATGAAAACTGGGTAATAACATCATTTATTTCCATTTTATATGATCGAAAACGTTTTCACTATAATAATTATAAGCATATATTTACTTTACAGTTTTTTTTTATATCAATGTTTGTACGTTTATTATTGGTTTATAAAAAGGAATAAAAGCAAAGGAATAAAAGCAACTATAATAATTTGAAAATTTTTCGATGCCCTTCACACTGTACAAGTAAGCAGAAAAATTAATGATAAAAAAATAATAGCGTTAGATTTATTGAATACTTAGAATTACTTTATATACTGAATAATAAAATCTCATGGTTTGCTTTTTAGAAATATTTAAAATTAATATTTCTTCTATATATTACAATATTTGAAATATATTACAGAAGAAAAAATAAGTAAGAAATCAAACAAACAAACGAACAACACAACATACTCGTAAAATTGAAAAGTAAATAACTTAACAATGGGAAGGGAAAATATTGTGAAATTATGCTTGCGTGCGCAAAAGAGATCAAAAAATTTAAATATCAAAGCAATAAAGTAAAGTGTCTTCATGTGTGAATTCAGAATTCAAAAAGTAAAATTGCCCTCAAAGTGCTATAAAATATCTTGAAAATGAATTCGATAAAATCTCTTCTATATATTTTTGGAATATTTCAAATGAAATTAATTATAAATATTCAACACCGAATAAGCTCTCGTCGCGCGCGCGTTGTTCACTCCTTCCTAAATCTACAATTTAAATATTCTTCTAAGATTTCGGCACTATATTTGGTCAATATAAGTATAATAAATTAAACAAGAAACAAGAATGGAAAAAATTAGAATATATATTTAATGTATAAAAATCCAAATAATATTTAAGTTATTAAATGGAATATTTTTCAAAAGAATTTTATTTATTTAATATTGTAAAACCAACCCGTTCACTTGGAAATTCATCTAATATTAGCTATAAACAACGTATCGCTGCCATTCTACTCCTTTTAAAATGTAATTTAAATTCAACTTCAACAAACGAATAGATTGTGCGTGCGTGTATCAAATGGAGGTAATTTAAGCTTTTGAAAAGGGGAGTCTTCATCACACACACAGACACAAGAAATTCTTCATTTAAATTCATAAGCGTTATATATATATATATATATATATATATACAGAGCGAGAGAGAGAATTAAAAAAGAATTGAGGTGTAACAATATACAGATATATAAGTATCAATATTTTTTGATATAATATAAAACGATATATAAAAAATTAAGCTTTAATTTTATAAATAAACAACATACTCCATACAGAAAATGTTTTTTTTTATGATGTTTGAAAGTAATTTCTTAGGGTATTGGTACATTTTTCTCAAAAACTGCTTTATCCTTATCCTTAGTATGATATTTTCCACCTTGCAAATTGTAGTTATTTCTTATGAAGTAATGTAAGTTTTTTTTTCTTTTGTACCTTTACAAATGTTAAGGATAACCCAACATGTGCATACAATTAAGTAAAATTGGAATGATAAATTTTAAAAATTATAATTATGTTCAGTATGAAGAATGCTTACGTTTATAGAACTTCGTAAATTGTTAAAATTATAAGGTTTGGCTATTAAATAACGAGATTTTGATGCTATATATATTTATTATTATCAACCTCAATATACACTCCTCCTCTATCCCTACAGCGCTCCTTGAGAATCTATCATTGTTCGAAACAATACTCAGAGTCTTCTTTTAGCTCCTTCTAGACGCATAACATTTTCTCTTTCACAGCTTAAACGGACTCAAATTTTGTTCCTTTCAATGCAGATTTCACCTTACTAAACAGATAGAAGTCACATGACGCAAGATCCGGAGAATAAGGCGTATGTTGTAACACTGAGATGCTATACTTGGCTAGAAATCTCTTGACAGACAATGTGGAATGATGCGGGGCATTGACTTGGTGGAACAGATTCCTTGTCGATTCTTACAGTCTCAGCAATCACACGAATATTTAACGGACAGTCAGATCGAACCAAATTACCTATTTTTTCGGTATTGTCATCCATTTTTGACATGATAGAGGTGACCCGGGTGTGAATCCTCTTCAACGTCTTTTCGATAATCTTGAAAACGCTTAAACCACTCAAAAACACGTGCATGTGATAAACATTCATTGCCTTACACTTCTTTCAATAAATTATATATTTCAGTAGCGTTTTTTCCATGTTTCATGGGAAATTTCACAACAGTTCGTTGCTCACTTATAATTTTTCCTGCGATGGAAATATTAACTCTAATTCGAACGAGGGCTACAGGCATACGGATTTGTGTTTACAGAAATGAGAGACACTGCATTCGAAAGAGAACGCTTTACAACTATCAGTCGCTGGGTTTTGGCGCTTGCGTAATTCTTCTGTAACAGCGTCAGTCTTGTTATTTATAGCAACTCCCCGTATTATTACTAAGATTGTATGAAAGATGTATCTTAATGTATATACACGACGTGAAATGTAAACACAGTTTTTGTTTGTTAATTGCTCGTACATACTTACGAATGTGATTTTCTTCGTGTAAACAGACATAAGAATACAGATATATCAATGTTGAAATCAGATTTCCATTGTCTTTAATTTAAATAAGTGGGGATTACTTAAACTTGGCACAAAATAAACTCATTTTCCTTTTGTCGACAACGTCTCAGTTAACTTAAACGTCTGAAATGGACTACTCCACTAACTGACCTCTCCTCACTTTAATTATACTTCTACTGTTCTTATCATCTGATGCATTCGTTCGATAAGAATTTATTCGAATCTCCACACCTACTTGGTACGATCGGAGTGATAAATGCAGCAATTTTGTAAGTGACCCCACCTTTCTTAACTGATACGATAATTAATAGTTATCTCTTTGAATCTCAGGCAATGATTGTTTTTTTACTTCTCGTGTTGCAATGAAGTGCGGAATGTCCCGATAAATGGAACTTTTGCCTCAAGACTTTGCCTTGGCCATGAAGAAATTCCAGTGCCCAGCTGTAGGGTTGTTTCGTTACGTTTTCGAAAGTCGCCTGCCTTAAATGTAAGGTCAGAAATTCCATTTGAACTGCATTAGCACTTATATTATTTCCTTTATAAAGGACAATCATGCAATTTTTGAATTGTTCATTGCAAAATAATTTTTCAAATATTTCCCTCCTTCTGTTTGATTTCTGATTTTAAAAACCACTAAAATATTTTCATACATAATCTATTTGAAAATCAGTTATTACTGATTTTAAAATATTTTTACTGAAAATGCTACTTAAACGCACGCGATATTTTCTTTATATGTAATTTTTAAAATAAGTATTGAAAATAAGAGTGAATAGAAATTGTGTTTTATCTAAAGTAATTGCGAATAATTTTAAATTCAGTAATACGGTTTGTTCCGGTAAATAGAACATTTGCCTTGGCCGTGATTAAAATTCCATTACCCAGCTGGTGGGTCTCTTCCTTATGTTTTCAAAAGTTCACTGCCTGAAGTGTAAGGTCAGAAATTCCACTTAAACTGCAATGGCACTTTTATTAATTACTTTATAAAGGATAACAATGCGATTCGAAATGTTTTTTACAAAATAATTTTTCAAATATTTTCCCTTATCGGTTTGATTTATAATTTCAAAAACCACTAAAATATTCCAGTAAGTAATATTTTTACAAGTCAGTCACATTTTATTTTAAAATGATTTTACTGAAAAACTGTTACAGGTGAAAAAGACTATCTATATGTGCCATATTTAAAATAAAGACTTAATTTTATATTTCACACAGATATCTTTAATTGAATGTACATTTCATCTAAGATAATTGCGATGAGGTTAAATCCAATAATGCGGATTGTACTTATAAAAGGAACTTTTGACTCTTGGTCATGAAGTAATTCTATTATCTAGGTGTATATTAAAAATTGTTCGATACGTTTTTGAAAATCTTCAGTTTTAAATGTAAGAACAGAAACTGTATTCAAAATGCAAAATGTACCAGTAAATAAATTCTTTTATAAGCAATTACTGTATTCAAACTGCTAATTACAAAATAATTTTTCAAATCGTTCTCTATCCATTTGAATTTATAACTATAAAAGCCATTGAATTTCCTAGAAGTAATCTATTTAAAACCCAGTTATAAGCGATTTCAAAATGTTTTTACTGAAAACACACTATATTTTCATTAAATTCAATTTTTAAAACAAGTATAAAAACTTATTTGTATATGTGATGTAGTTCTCTTTTAATTGAAAATGTGTTTTATCTAAAATAATTTCGAAGAATCTTAAATTCTGTAATACAGAATGTCCCGATAAACAGAATTTTTGCCTAAAGACTCTCGGCTTCAAAGGAATTCTAGTATCCAGCTGCCTTATATGTAAGGTCAGCAGTTCCATTCGAAATGCAATGGCACTTTTTTTTTAAATATAAACTCCTTTATAAACCGTAATTACCGAATTCAAACTGCTCATTGTAAAAAAAATTCAAAAATCTCCTTCATTTTCCGTCTAATTAATAATTTCAAACCACTAATATTCCCGTAAGTAATCTACTTAAAAACCAGTTATATGATTGAAAATGTTTTCGTAGCAAACACTAGTTGAATACATATACGCGATTACCTTCATACGCAATTTTCGAAATAAGGTTTAAAAAGTGAATTTTGAATTTAATGTAGCTCTACTTCAAATGCACGTGTGTTCTGTTTGAAATAATTATGTTGAGTTTTTAGTTCAGTTATCTTCTAAATACTTAAATGAACATTATGCATTTGAAATTTAAAAGGAATTCACAGTTATACGCAATTTTTTTTATTAATCTTTTGTAGTGGTTTCAGTCTTTTTAAGGGATCTAAATGCCCTTAAAATTTCCGATTTTTTTTTCTTTAGTGCACTTGCATCTGTTTATGATACAGTATTCTTAAAATTTAAGAATATTCCATTTTTCACGTGAATACGTAAAGCTTAATATCAATTTCAGTATAGGAAACGAAACAAGGAACACATTTTACACTAGACGAAATAGATTGGTTCAGACAGAAATAAGTAGGATTATAAAATATGCTGTTCCCTAAAGGATAGTGGGGTCAGAATATAAAATTAATATTCGATCACTTTTTCATCTCAAAAAGTATGTGGAAAATCACTTCTTCTACCCGACTCGTTTGCAATAATACAGTCAAATACAACTCTAAAAGTCAATAACCTACGCAAAAACACACCAGTCAGTTCTTACGCAACTATTTATTAATCTATTGAACTATTATTACTATAATACACTCTTACCAAAACCTTTCCAGTCTAGAGGTTTCTTTGCCTTACTAAATCTTCAGCGACATTTACCATTATCAACAACTCTTGATATCAGCAATCTCTTGCTAGGAATACACTCAGCGCTAGTCCCACTCGTCCTCCACCCTCTAAATTTCCCTTTGCTTATGTACCGTCATATCTATCTGACTTCACTTTATTTCCACCTGCTTCTGTTTTGCATAATCACGTTTCATTTTGTTGGGAAGAAATTGTTATTTCCAGCAATCAATCCCAATTAAAATCCCCAAGGTTAGTGAAGAGAAAGTCCGAATAGCCCAACATCACAAGTATTCCAATTATTGGTCCTATGCTTTAACATTGAGCAAGGATAGACTTATAGACTTTTCGACAACTACTGAATCTACACTAAAAATAAGAATTCACTGAATGGTTCGATCGGTGGCAGATTACAGAATGTGCCACACAATTATTGACCGATTAAGGAAGGTTCTTGTATTTGATATTCAAGACCGATAAAAGCAAAATTAGCAAAAGACATCAAGACTATTGTGAACGAATTTTTCTCCTCACCTGTGGTTTATAATAAGCTTACAGTAGAAGTTACTTAAATAAAAAAAATTATGCAGTAATTAATTTGATATATAGCTACCTCAGCGCCATTTAATTGACAAGTTAAAGGAATTTTGCTTGAAAAGTATAAAAATTGCAAAACATCATTTACAAACATTCGACAATAAAATGAGAAAAAAAGAAATACTTAGAATGTATTTGTTTATTTTGTACTTATTATGTACAATTTTATTTTGTACTTATTATGTACAAAATAAAATTAAACTATTAATATATAAATTAATAAAATTTCAAAAAGCTAGCATTAATAGTGAAAAAATGGCAGCTAAATTAGTGTAACAGGACAATGGTTATATATCTCCAATAAACGAATTCACTACTGTTAAGCCTAATTCAAATAGAATTCTTCTTGAGGATTTTAAGAACTACAACAAATATAAGGATTGAAATGGTTTTCCTCGACTGATTCCATAACGGATGATCTATCACTCATTTATGTCAGAAATCTTTGTTTAATGTACTATCAATCAAGAAGAACGGTAGAATTCTAAAAGCTGTTCGTTTGTTCTTCGTTTTGTCGTTCTTCCTTTGTCTCCTTCTGAAATGATTACTTATTAATAGGATTTCAGTAAAAAAAGGCTACGCTAGAACTGTTGTGGTTTCAGGCGTATAAAGTGTTATAATTGTTAGAGAAAGTCTTTATTGTGCAGTAAAATGGTTTCTTGAAGAGTAAATGCGTTAATGTTTATTCACACAGTTTTTACGCAGTGATAATTCTTTATATACAAAAGAAAGATGAACAGAATCATGGAAAAAATTTTATTTTCAATTTTAAGCATTATAAACAAAGTGACACATTCTCTGTTCCTTTTAATATTATATAACATAAATTAGTTGTATGATTGTTCAAATGTTTGAAGTTTTTTTCATTGTTTTTATAATTTTCCTGAAAATATGACTTGCTAAAATTTTAGTAAATATTTGGTTATAATTTGATACTCAATATTCTAAAATCAATCTTAATTTCCTTAAAGGACCAAATTATTAATGATAACATATTTTTATCGATGCTACTTCTTTTTGCATTAAAAAGATATTTATTAAAATACACTTTAAATGTTTTTTCTTCATATGGCAGAATAAACGTGTTCTTAAATGGAAAGAAAGCTCTATTATCCTGGATATAAAGAAAAAGTCGGACGATGGAGGGCTAATTCCCCATAAAGACAATCGAACGGAATTCGGAAAACTGCCATTTATTTATTTGTTTATAAGAGTTTTCAATGCATGGTTATTCCAGGGTGTTGATCTTAATTATCATTGCGTAAAATTATAACGAATGCAGGAACTGGTTTCTTTATAATGCAACATTTTACATAATAAAAATCAAATTGACTAACTAAATAGTTAAGTTTAAAAGATGCACTATTTACGTTGTGTATGCAGATTTCATAATTGTTTGTCTTAGACTATATTACTGTGTTTTCAAACAGACACACCCAATATTTTGTGTCAATCGAACGATTAATTTTAAGGAATTAAAGGATTTATCTCTCAAGGACTCAACTAATACTCATTTCCAAGGATTTTAAATGACTCATCACTTTTGAGAACACCTTTGCGCTGTTTATTATATAATGTGTGTTGAATTTTCATTAGTGATTAATTAATTTAATTACTGTTTTGAAATACATTAAATGTAAAGTCTGTCATTTACTCGTGTTATTGCATCATGATATCAGTTTTGAAATTATTTTTAATATTACGGTTGTTTCACTTGTTAAAAACATTTAACATGATAAAATGCAGCATAAAATTAAAATAACTATCATTTAGGTATTTGATTTTTTAAAACTAAAATATCTTTCATTTAAAAACCAATTTTGGCATAGATTGATTGATTAGATTTATATTTCTGAGAATCATTGTTTATAATCCACAAATTCTACAGTCTCTTTTTAACAAAATTTTAATAATTAGTAATAATAATATCCTGAGTTAAGAAAAAAAAAATTAACAAAATTAGAGAAGAACAAACGACAATATTCCATTAAATTGATCTATTCGATGTGGCAATATTGGATCATTTCACATTCTTATTTGATTAAATAAATTTTCGCCAGTTCAGAAAAAAAGATTAGCAAAAATTAAGACTAGAGCAAACAATAGTATCTTCCTAAAATGCGATATACGAAACGATTTCAAATTCTTATTTGATTAAATAAATCTACAAAGAAGAGCAAACGATAATATTATACCAAAAGGCTTCGTTCGAAATAGCAGTACTGAATCATTTCAAATTTTTATTTGATTAAAAAATCCGCACGAGTTTAAAAGAAAAAAGTATTCTGAAATTTAAGTGAACAGCAAACGATAATATCCTTCTAAAATGCATTTTTCGAAATGGCAACACTGAATTATTTCAGACTCTTATTTCATTAAATAAATCTGCACTATCAATTCTTTTCTTCCATAATTCTACTCCAAGAAACATTTATTTATTTGTACAAATATAGTAGATGTCAAATAGTTGTCTGAATTGTTCTAATGAGTTTGAAATTTAATTTGATAGTAATATTGTGCGTGTTTGAAATGATTTATTTAAACTCCTGAAATATCTAAGAAACTGCACGCCTTAAAATATCTTTTGGGAATTGCTTCAAGCTTTTCAAAATATTTTTTCCATTTTCTAATCGCTCTATCTCTATCTCACCCTCTAAAAATAAATTTGATTAAGGAATATAAAAAACCAAAAATGTAAATGAAACACAAATTTAAGGTATATTTTATTACGTATGACTGGTTTGTGTAGAGTATTCTTTCATTGAAACGCGGAAGAACACTGTGAGTTCCTCAACCATCATTTACAAAAGAATTTCTCATCATGATTCAAGTGAAGTTTGAAAATTATGATAATTGGATGTTTCTTAAACTATTTATGATAATCTAGCATTCTTTTTACGCTTAACACGTCTTTATAACGTCACATTTTGATGTCGTTGCTCCACATTTTAGAACGAGTTTTTTGGAAAAATGTCTATCAACGTTAAACATAAATGAAATTACCATTTATTCTGGTTAGAGAAAAAGTAATTTTTTAGATCAAAATCTACTCTCATTTCTAATTTGCCAAAAGTCCTTTCCTCTCTTTTTTTGTCTCTCTCTCGTCTGTTCCACTTCGGAATCTCATCTCTTTTCAGAAAAAGAACAAAAAAGAAAGCGCTAAAAATAGGTTGGCGGCTAAATTGCGCTTGGTTGAGCAATAAATGAAGTATTAAATATAGATCCGTAACAAGAACTTTCACCTCCTTTTGTGTCATCTCTAGAAAGTGAAAAAAATGTCAAACTTCTCAATTTCTGGGGAAAGCAACAAGGAAAATACAAAGGATAGAAAAGAATCCCAAAAGTTTTTTTACGCATGTTCTTTTTTCTTTTTTTTTTGAAAAACAATACAATCAAAATCGTTTCAACAGTTTTCGGTTCAGAGAGCCAAATGCAATGTGAAAAAAATAATAACGCTTTAGCATTTCTTTCTCATAATTAGCTTCACCGAAGCGACAAAAGCAGCAATGATTTTGTCGACGCTGTACAGTGCGCAACATAAGAAACTCTGTATAGATCATTATAAACTGTTCATGAAGAATTTTCTTCATTTCACATTAAAAAAAACAACGAAATAGAAGGGAAAAAAAGATATCACTGGATTCTCATGCACATTTCCCTTCAACTAACCCTTGGGGAATTTTAATTCGAGAGGTTCTTCTGTAGAAAAAAAACGTGACTTATACGAATTGGATTGGAAATATTGAAATGAAATGAATAGGATTGATGTGATAACATTTATAAAATGTGAAGAATCTAATAAGATAGTTAGCAGTAAGAAAGAGAGAGAGATTGGAAATAAATTAACTCAATGTTTATAGTGTGAAGTGATCTTAGGTGAATACATATATGGTAGGGTCTAGATTACTCGTATAGAACTGACTCACACTCGGATAGTCTAGTGCACTAGTTGGCAAACGGGGGGTTTGCGTAGCTAAGCCTAACTTTAAAAAAAATCATAAAAAAGTTTTCGTCCTAATGTTATAATTTTTGGTAAAATTTTAGATTATTAATTAAGCTGTTATATATTTTAAAATTAGCATTTTTAATAATCTCTTAATTCTGAATTTCACTTGGTGTGTGTGAGTGTGTGTGTGTCATCAAATTTTCGATCGTTAATTTAACCAACTTCTCATCAAGCTAGAGCTTTGAAATTTTGGGAATCGTTCGTACTCGCCTAACAATGCAATATTTAGACGTTTGCGACAAGTTTTAACTAATATTTCAATAGTTTTAATAAGTTAAAATATTCTTTCCTCTCGGCGCTTTTAAGATTGAGGAAAAAATTTCTTTCCCCCTCTGGGAACACCGGGCACTACCCACGCCGCATGAGGTATCGTAAAACTAACAAAAGGGAGACTAAGGGTTGCTGACTTTCAATCAGTAATCATTCGCAAGAACGAAAGATTCCAATATTTGGCGCCGTGTCTTATCATAATAATTTTTTCTGAATTCTGGTTCCCATTTTTTTTTAATAGAATGACTTACAAACTTTCAAATGCATGTTTTGATTTTATGAGTATTATGAATTTTTAATACGCTCACAAATGTTTCTTTTTAAGTAAATTTTAAAGTTAAAAATAACTAACAGTTTAAACTAATAATTCTATAATTTTCTGTAATAAACTTTGCCACCATATAAAAACGTTGGTTTTTAAAACGTTGGTTTTTATATCGAATTATTTCCTTTAATTTACATAAAAATGTTCATAAAGAAGCGCTTACTTTGAGAAATAATTTTCAGAAGCGCTATGGAAATTATTACGAAATTTTACCAACAACTAACATTAATAAGCCTTAAAATTAATAAAAGAATTTCAATAAAGTCTATTTACAAAAAGTAATAAAACTTATTTGAAGACAGAGTGTGGTAATTCTCGAAGTGCGTGGTGAAACGCTAAGTCCTGGTTTGTCCGTCTCTGATAAAATTCCCGCACCAGAATCCCTAGAAATATTTTTTTTTCAAACCTTTTAGAAAATTAATCCCACTCTCATCATTACTTGGTTCGTCGACCATGCGAGTATATTCTTCTGATAAACAAAGCTTTCTCGCAATTATAAACAGGAGTCTAGGCTTTCTAAATAAAAAAGGGAGTAAGCGAAGTACATCCTAAAGCAACGCAAAGTCAAACAGTACTGACGGTGCAACTCTAAAAAGAAAGAAATAAAAAATACATAGCAAAAACCAATAAAAAAAACATTCGGTGAAATACCAGAAACACGAATGTAACATCACATGGAAGTTCAAAGAGCCGAGTTCAGTTTGTTTACATTACGCTTTCCTTCCTCCCCAACAACAACTGGTGAGCGCAATACTGAAATAAGAGACTGGACACAGGGTGCCATCTAGAGATATTTGGAAAACGTTCCACCGTAGAAAGCGAATACGCATCGTTCGGCCCCTGGGATCATTCTCAAGTGATGTGTATTTGGAACGTTTGGATGTGAACGACGATTGTGAGTGATACATATATGGTACGTTCGTCCTGAAAGGTTTAAATGACTATTTTGTAACTGAACCAAGGATCTTTTTCCGTGATAGAGGTTAATTATTGGATATAATTATGTAATCTACGAAAGTATATGCTATAGCTATTTCAAGTAAATGATGTCTGTATTATCGAATTTTTCCTGTTAGTGGCCGCGGTGATGTAGTGATTAGCATATCTGTTTGTTAGCACTTCCAACCGACTTCGATTCCCGGGGTTTTAGGCTTGGGTAGATGGTCTCATGGGTCAACTTCTTCAGTCCTACGTCGGGCACGATAAATGAGTAACTAGTTCGCTTTGTAAGTTAATTTGGTGTCCAGCGTCGGGTTAGCCACTCGGACTGGACACTAGCTACTTATTAGAGCCCCAAGCTCAAAGGTTAAGGAAAAGAAAATGAGCACCACCTGACGTGTCTTCTTAGACCCGGGCAGGCGTCAACTTTCTCTGTTACCGATAATTCACTAAATCTTTCATACAAAACCGATAAACCGGTTAACTAATTGAAATTCCTTAAACATCGATTATAAAATACAAATTCATAAGAATAAGCCTTTTGGTTGTATTTTGTACATTGTTACAATAAATATAACACATCAATCAATAACTCCCGAGACTAACCCAGAGATGGCGCTCGTAGTAAACCAGTAACCAGATCTTTCTAGAGTACTAACCTTTGCTTGAAACGTGTCAAAATTTTAAGTCGATCGGACCAGAAACAGCTGAGTTATCGAGGTTGGAGTAAAGTCGTTTTGTAGTTTGTTTAAAAAATGGAAAAAACCGAGTTTCGTGTTCTGATAAAACATTGTTTTTTAATGGGTAAAAACACCGTGCAAGCGAAACAATGGATTGAAAAATGTTACCCGGACTCTTGTCCATCAAAAGCAACGATTTGTCGGTGGTTTGCCGAGTTTAAACGTGGTCGTACCGACACAAATGACGCGGAACGCTCGGGTAGACCTGTGGAAGCCGTTACACCGGAAAATGTGAGGGAAGTGACAAAAATTATAATGAAAGATCGTAAAGTGAAGCTCCGTGAGATTGCTGAGATGACATAGATGTCATATGGAAGTGTATTTACTATCCTTCATGAAAAATTGAGCATGAAAAAGGTTTTTTCCAAGTGGGTGCCGCGATTGCTTTCGATGGAACAAAAACAGCAACGAGTCGATGATTCAGAAAGCTGTTTATCGCTATTTACTCGCAACAAAAAAGATTTCTTGCGAAAAAAAAAAATTGGGGGAAAAAAAAAAGATTTGGAAAAGCGTTGGACCGATTGTATCACCCTAAAAGGTGATTAACAAAAGGTGTTATGTTGATGAATAAAAAAAAATTTTGCATAAAAAAATGTTGTTTTCAATGTTAGTCTCGGGAGTTATTGATTGATGTGTTATAAGAAAATAAATTGTATTGTGAGCATTTACAGCAATTTTAGAAATAAGTATTAATACATATCTATGAATAATACTTTATAATAAAAGTAATTATAAAATATATAATTAAATATGTAATCTCTATTTATCAACATATTTTAAAAAATAAGTGCTTAAGAAACATAACTGATCAATCTTTTGGTTTCCTGGTTGTGACATAAGTTTTGTGCAAAGTTCCGCCGTAGAAAATGGTCTTTTATACTCCACTCATGTTGGTTTAATATTTATTAATTAACTGTATGTATTATTTCATTATATTTTCCCTTCATATTTTCCTTTTGATAATACAAAAAGTTCTCTTTAAGGATTTTATTTAAAAAAAACTTTATGTGCCAAATGGGGATTAAAATGTTGTATTTAGGAGCGTGTTTTTTTTCCCATAAATAAGTTTCTCTATCAGTGATAACTTAAATGCGGATTTTTATGGATTTGTGCATACAACAACATTGATATTTCGATTGGTAGATCGTAGCAGGTATAATGTTTTTATTTCAAGGATATATATGTTCAATCAGTTCTAAGATTTTACTTTTGACTGTAGTTTTACGACCGAACGAATAAAAACAAAAAGTTTATAAGTTTGTGTATTAAGTTGCGAATTGCCGTTAACAATGTGATATTAATTTCGCAATTTGTAGATAAACTTGTAGCGCCTACCCTTCGTTATTAATTTCCATAAACATCCTAAATTTTAATTAAATAATCAATACTTTTCGTGAATCCGATTGAAGAGATGTGAGAAAAAGCACAATACGGTTTATTAACTGTCTTCAGAGAATATATAAGGTCACGCTCTGTCGAATGTCTCTTAACTCCCTTTGATCCTAGCTTATAATTAAACAATGCAAACTTATCTGTGACGACATGTAATAGATACCATTTAAGCTTGCCGTCACTCTACCACTGTGAGAACGAGCCGGCCATTCTGGCTTAACTTTGCCCTTCTGTTACCGCTATTAAGGTTGCACTGGAAGGCAAGGAGATAAGATATGAATCGCCGATGAAGTTATTTGGCGCTCTCTTCCATTTCCAACTTTCTTGCTCTTGTGTCAATTGATCAAGTTGATAGTTTGTTTCCCATCTGTTAAACCTTTTTAAATGTTTTTAATAAAATATTAATATTGATGTACGGGGGTTCATTCTTCTTGTGTGAAGTTTCAATACCTTCTGATTGGGAATCTGTTGGATGTTCAAACCACATATCTTAGCATTTCCCTTGAACTTAGTGAGACACTTCTTGAATACAGAAGAATCGACTCCTATTACTCTAACTAAGAATCGCATCGAACCAATTTTACAACAACCGATTAATTACATAATTCATTTCGATTACCTCACAAAAATCTCTACCAACTTTTCGCTATCATCTGCCTCCCTTCTCGGTCAACTTAATTTCGCCATTATATCACTCCCCATCTTCATCTAAATTGCCTAATCGCGTTTTATTTGATTGGCAAGGGGTTGAAACTTCATGCAATTCAAATTACGATAAAAGTTTATTAGCGAAGAGAAAACGTGAATAGCTCCTCTACATCTCAAACTGATAAGCCGCCCCAAAATTTTGCAAACCCTATTCAGTACTTGAAAACAATATGTTCTACAAATTTTTCTAGTGTTCTTTCCTTGTGTGACAGCCATGCCTCTGTCTAATGTAGTTTCATAACAAATAGTTAAACTCATTGCTTCAACTAGTGAATAAAAGCAAATTGTATAAGAGACAATAAAAATTATTACTTTACGGGTAAACGGGAATATGAGTCACAAAATTTAGAATTCAGAATACAACTACGAAAATTTTACATTTTATGTAAAATTTCTAAGCATCGATGGACCGTGAAAGAAAAATTGACATGGTTGTGTGCTTCCTCATAACAGACGATGTTCAGGATACGTCTCTCCACCCCAGACTATTTTGTTGAATAAAGTGGACAGTTTTACGCAAGTTCAAAAAGTAAAGTTTTCCCATGAGGTTGGCAAATCATGCGTCTTTCACTTGGCTCTAGTGGTCATGGTTACGAGCTCACGGTCGTTGTTGCTCGCTGTTGTTGTCAAGGCGCATCTTTTATGGTTCCCAGATACCCCTAAAGTTGTGTAGGGGGGGGGGTCTAATGAATGTTAAATATGTCGAGGATCCAAGTCCTCCCGTTGGCGAGGAGTGGAAGTTTGGAAGGGGTGTCCTCTCAGGTATCGTTTTCGTCACTTGATCGATATTCAACCTATATATATATATATATATATATATATAACATTTTAATAATATGAAACTTATCAAAATAAAAAAAAATGTGCAAGCTAATATACTCTTAGGATTGTGTGATATATTACTATTTTTTTTATATTTACTTATATTTACGTTCCTAAGACAGAACATATATGTAGGAGTACCTTTAAAGATAAATTATTATTAAGAAATAACCAAGGTATCTCGATACAATTTATTCTATATATAAAATAATTGTTATGTATATTATGCTGCAAATTACAGATATTATTGTTCATTTATTCAGTTTCAGGAAGCCGCAGATTGCATTAAACGGCAGTATGGGGAAGATAGAGTTCAAACTGCTAACTTCTACAATGACGGTCTTCGAAAGATAAAGAAACGCTGGGAGAAATGTATAACTCTGGATGGTGACTATGTAGAACATTTTGAAAAATAATTTATGAAAATTAAGTTTCTAACTCGATTATTTTTAAAAATTCTTAAAACTTAACGAAACGCGTGTTATGTCAAACTATGACGTCCTAAAACCAAACAAATCTATTTTAATAGCTATAATTTATGACATTATATATTCACTGTAACATAAAGATTAGTAATATAAGGATCACTCATAAGAAACAATTAATACGCAGAATAAATTTTATCAAGATATCTGGATTATTTGTTAGTAATAATTAAGACTTGACAACACCTCCACGTAAAGGAAATAAAGAACTTGTTTGGATTCAATTTTGTAACAGAGATAAATGCAAAATGATTCACAATTTCCGTTAATCAACTTGTTTTATTTTTATGTTTTAATATACGTGACTGACAAAGGTCATTCATTACGAATTATTTCATCATCAAAGTTGCGTATGTTGACCCAGAGATGCTCGCATAGCATTATTTAGCCGCGATTTATAATTGTATCCTTAATATTTTTGACTCGTTTTGTATGTTGATGAGTTCAAGCTTCTTAGCATACACATCTGTAGAGGGGGAAAATGATTTCAAAATCAATCTAACCTTGTTTTATTTCTCCCTGAATAAAAACATTTTTAAAAAATATATTAAAGCATTAAAAAAAGCTTTAAATTTGTGAGGCTTATGAAACCTATTAAGAATATACAAAAGAATATTTATAATATACAAAATTTTTACTATTTTATTACGCATTTTTATGTATATTAGGCTAGGTATTTCATTTTATTATTCCGTAAAAATAGTGTTAAGTATGAAAAATCTAAGAAAGATTTTCATGTAGGTAAAAAAAAATTTCAAAACAGTTGGGACAACAGAAACAGCAAAACACTTTTTCCAAAAATTTTAAATTAATGATTTGATTGACCTTTAATATTCATTATAACTGCATTCCTTGTTCCGTGGAAAATCATTTACGTAATCCAGTTTTTGTTGTATGATAGTTTCACTGTTTTTGTGAATCTGATGTCACTGAAACTTCTTTTTCGAGAAGTAGATTTAGTTCTCCGATTTCCAATAACAAATATATAAAATAAGCAACAGTATGATGAAAGAATAGTTTCCGTGTAAAAACGTTAGAATTAAGGCGAAAGAATCTAAAAGTTTAGAAAATAGATTCGATAAAAAAAAAATGTTTGGTTCATAAACGAAACCAACAACATGGAGGTCAAATGAAAACAATTGTTTCCAATCGGAAACGTCGAACCACATGATATATAATGTTACCAATCCATAAAAGTAAACAAAAAAATATTTGAAATTTATTTTAAATGGGCAATAGGATGAAACTGTGAAAATAACATTTCAAAAGCATGTTTAGATATATAGCTAACATCCGGTTTCGATTTCATTACTATCGGTTTATTTTGACAGACGTTGGAATTATTTTAAACAGCTGTAACCATTTCACTCCCCTCCCCCTAAATTATCGCTGAAGGAAAACAAAAACTTATTTCGAAAGCTGCATATTTGAATTTCAAAATGGGAGAACAAAAAAAATATATTTGACGGAAAATATCATTTTAAACGCAGTCATACCATTTTATACCTTAACAGAATTTTCTTTAAACTTTATATACGAATTAGAGTTTGTTCGGAACAGAACATTTTTTGTCATGGCGCATTTAACTAGAATGAAATATGATAAATCCAGCATTCCTTTCTGCGTCCTAACAATAAAATTAAAATAACCTCCTTAAAAGTTTTCCAACGTTAAAAAAAACCTCTTTCATTGCAAAATATCATTTTCAAAACCCAATAAGACAAACGAACAAAAGAATAAATTTTTCAGATTAAGTATAGGTTACTAAAGAATAGTTATGAAATATTAATTATTGGTTTTTTTTACTCCAAATTATAACGGAATTAATTATGATAATCCGTCATAATGTAACACTGCTTTTTTTTTTTAGTGCCACAAGCAATATCTTTTGAAAAATAATGTAACATTATATAACTCGTTTATGAATAACAGATAGCGAGCACTTAAAAATAGTTAAATAAACCGAACTCCAAGAAATGTTGCAAGTATTTTATAATTACTACATTCTAATTAAATTTTCAACACACTTTAATTGTAAGTTATGCTAATTGCGTGGTGCAAATACGACTCTCATTTCTTTTCTTGATCTTGTAATTAAATTTTTCATTCATTTATTCGTTTCGAATTCTTTCTTATTTCGGTTTGAATGGGGGAGTTTAAACCATGATTCAAAAGCGTCCCTGAAACTTCTACTAAACCAAGGCATTCATTTTAATTTTAAAAAGATTAATTATAAATTCGCCTTTCATAATTCTTCACATGCTACGAATCTGTAATTTGCAAACGATAATGCAAGTAGCCGAACGATTCGAGAAACGTAATTATAAATTGGCTCACATAAAAAGACCTTAGAATCTCATTTATTACTTCACATACAAAGATCTTAATCTAAACAAAGAGGAAGAGGGGGAAAAAAAGTTTAAAAACGACAGTGGCGAGCATTTTTAAGGTCAAGCTACTTCGCGTGTCTCTGCGGTTAGAACACCTGGTGAAGTAGAGCTGAGTTGTCAACCTACTTCTGGCAGCCGATTTATTCGGAATCGCTGTAGCAGGTGTATGTGCGCGTGAAGGGAAAAAAAATAATAATAAATTCGTTCGAATCGAGAACAAGGAGAGCAAATTGGATGGGGATGGTCAACACATTTCCTGATCTTTTGTGAGTTTTCTGAATCAATTAAAATCGAGCGGAATACTTAGATAACGAATCTAGCAACAATGAGAGTTTTGCTATGAATAATGGAAGTGATAAGTCGTATTTTGTTCGAAACACTATTCGATTATGGTAATTGATGTCCTTATTTGAAAGAATTTTTCTCACGGAACTGTTTAAGGAAAAATAATGAAAGTTGTTTGTAACAAGTAATGTTATCGTGAATATTTTTCATACTCAATAGATATAACTAGATGGAATTATTATGTTTATTAGAAATTTAAAAATGAATGCATAACATTGTATTTAATATTTTATGCGGAAGTTTAAATGTTAAACGAGTATTGAACAGAATCATTTTAAATGCACACAAAAAATAATAATAAAGGAAATACTTTTTTAAAAATTAAGGTCACCTATCTTTTCTCCTTAAAGAATGATTTATTATGAAGAATGAGATACAAATAGAGTTTTAATCAAAATAGTTAAATATTGATAAGAGAGAGATCTTTTTTTTTTTTTTTTTTAAATTATTCTTAACAAAATAAACACTTCTTTTGACAGGTTAAACCTTTCAAATCCCATGTAATTATGTATGTAAATATTTAACGAAACTATATTCAAATTTTTTAGCACTTTATTGCATTGTTGATGTTATTGTCTTCTTTTTGCCTACGAGTTAAACATTTAATATTTTGACTAATTTCAGATGTGAAAGTTTGAACTCTATTATAGACCAGTAAAAAAGATCTAAATTTCAAAAAGGAAATTGACAGCAACATATTATGTGTTGGAAAATATTTTAATTCATTTTTTTAAAAAATTAAATTGGTTATGGACATAAACGTCAAGAATTTGTATTCTTCTTTATATTGGGCACATATATCGCCAAAAGAATAATTTTGGCGACTTTCACAAAATACGCACAAATGCGACGATGGACAACGGAAATGATTGCAATATCACCGAATATCAGTGATATTCGGTAGCCAAAATAGGTAACTTATCGTCAAGTCTCAGCTAACCGAACAGTTGCCAAAATATTTTGTTATCTTAATTATAATGCATAGTCCTCTCTAAGTAAAATAAAATCAGTTCTATACTGTTGAAAATAACAATTTAGTTACAAAACTAAAAATTCCCTTTGTAAAGACACACAGTCAGTTAATAAACTACATTTGTTTTAATAAGCCAACATTGAACAAAAATAAATATAAACAAGGAAATGAAACGAATCAATGACTATTAAAAAAGTGAAATGATAAACGTAAAAATAATGGAGTTTATTCGTATTATAACAAAATTAACTGATATGATATTTAAAGAAACATAAACTGAAGGGGTCTTTGTACTGAAATTAGTGTAAAAAAGACCAACTGTTATTCCTTGCATTGTTTCTCATTTCCTTTGTTGATCCTAATTTCCAAAAAAAAAAAAAAAAAAAAAATTATGTCGCTGAATTGCTTTTTTCAGTGTATTAAATGTTTACATATGAATCATAATTCTTAAAATTTAAATAATTATATAAGAAAATTCCAATTTAATTTTTTTTACATTGCTGATTATGGTACTATTCAGATTTAATTTTATATGCAATATTATACACGCACTATTTTATATACATATAATAAGCTATAATAAAGTATATTACAGTATACATTATAATAGTTTCTCCAATAAATCTAGAACAACTCATTCAAACAGTCTTAAGTCAGTTAGAATATTAAATAAATTATACTTGATTATTTTGCTTTCCTTCAAATTTTAGTGATTTACAGTTTTTCAATAATTATATCTTTTTTGATAATTCTGATGTATATTAATTAAATTTTTCATTTAATTATTTTTTTTTAATTTTCTGTAATATAGTTTATTTCTTTCGTGGTTAAATATGGATATTTTTTTTTTTATTCATTTTTCTTTTTTTACAATGTTTTACCTGTTTATTATTATTGTTGTTTGGTATGCACATCTTTTCTCATTGGTACAGTAATAATTTAGTACATACCTTTTTATAATTTTCAATTATTGAGAGTGTGGGCTTGTTTTCTCAAAAATAAGTTGAATAAGTTGGTTTTCTGTATAAGCATTTTGTTTTTAATTTTTGAAATTTAATCGAATAATTGACATTTAATGCAATCCATTAAGTGAAAATAAATGTTTCGTCTTAAGAATTGAAATTAATAAGCATACAGATACATTAAATTAAATACTTTTGTTAAAAAAAAGAACATTTCTCTTCCAGCTTTGTAATCCATTACTCAGCGATAGCCCTTTCTAAAAATAATTCGAAAGGTTACTTAGCGTTTCTTTTGGATTAACTGTAACCTTGAAATTTAATTTTAATTCTATTAAGAAAAAAGCCTAGTTCCAAGTCAATACAAAGCCAGTAAGGTGGGTCAGTATTCAGATTCAAAATAACTTCGAATCTTATGTTCTTTCTTATCTGCTTAGGCACTTACTCATGTATGGTATAAAGTCAAAAATAATATCTATTGTTTTTAATTTGTCTTAATGATATTTAAATGTTTATTGATAAAATATATAGGGTAATTTACTTTGATGCTATAAGTGATAAACTTCTAATAATTAATATTTTTAAAGCATATTGTAACTTACTAAATTGTTATTTCTGAAAAAATTAATAATATTATTTCAAATTAAAGAGATATATATACAACTATTTTAGAAACGTACTTTATTAATATGAAGTATAAAATATATATCTCTTGTCATAAATATTGCTAGTTATTCTGTTGTTTTTAATTTTCAGTTTTCTGTCTATATATTCTGTTTCATATTTACTATCATCAGATTTTAAAAAGATTTAAATATGGGAGATAAAAAGAAAATTAGGTTTATCTTTAGAAGGCATAGTGTTATTCAAAACAAGTAAATCATCAATGTGTCTTTGAATAATAAAATTATATCTATCAATTATATTCATAAAAATGTAATTAGATATTAGCCAAGTTATTACTTGGTGGTCCTCCTTGTGGAACACACTAGTTTGTTTAAATAACTTGTCTTTACTATCGCTACTGCCATTACTTGGTGTGGTTATCGCTCTATTGATATGCTCATAGCCATCTTTTGGCGATTGACGCAGCACTATCATATATCATTTATCTCCATAATTTTATAAATGCTATCTCATCAATCCTATTCGCTATACTTTAATATTTCTATTTAGTTTATAGAAGGGCTGTTTCATTTTCAAAAACAGGTTCTTAAATCAATTAACATCATAGAAAAGTTTGGATTGTAAGAAAATATGCTGGAGACTCCTTTATAAACTTAAAAAACCAGCTCTATCGTAACAAATTATTTTCAGCTCTAATAGGATTATGAGCTTTCAGTTACAATGCAATAAGAATTAATATCTCAAATAAATGAACCACAAATATATGTAATGAAGTTAAAAGTTTTCAGCTCTAGTAAAAAGATTTACTTTGATATTTACCTGAAACCAGTGATCCTACCTATAATAAGAATAAATAAACACTTTATTGAAAATTTGACAACATCATATGCGATTATAACATACTTAATTTAATTTTTGTGAATGCGGTCTTTTTAAGATATATCCTAATGTAGTCTTTCAGCATAAAATGGTTCTCCATCTCTGACGTACAATAAATATAAATTACGCATTTTTATTAATTTAGATTCCTCTTCTAACCTATTCATAGGCCACGTTATCCTAGTGGTTATGGTAACAAGCTCGCGGAAGGTATTGTTTCCGTCAAGTCGTAGGTTCTAGTCTTGATAACACTTAAGGCCAGACGTGTAGCAGGACTGAAGATCCTTAAATTTTGGAGAGGGAGCTGCCATCTCAGATGTTGTCCTCGTCACTTGACCGAGGTTCAAAAATACGAGGTCCCTCATCAACAGCCCTTCTCCTTTGCTTCGACAACACAATATGTTACAATAAATTGTTTTACTGTTGAAGCAAAACCTATTTGGCTGAAGTCCGTGAGTGGAAATTCCAGTTTACATTTTAAGTTAATATTCTGTATTCTTATGGCTCACAAAATATACACAAATTTCTTAACTGTTACCATTTCTGGTTACGCTTTCGAATATTTTAATTACCTTAATAGTGTTTGTATAATTATATGTTATTTTTAAATTCTTCATTATTAGTCCCAAGTTTGCGGGCGTTATTTTTATTGTGCTACATAAGCCTTATATACGTTGCCTATTGACTATCTTATTTCTGCAAGAAAATTCAATTGTTAATTTTTCATACTTGTCTTTTTCTTTCTTAAGTTTAGTTTTTATAAACGTTGCCAAAAAGAAGCAACACGAGGGCTACTGGCGACGGACCTCGTAATTTTGAACCTTGGTCAAGTGACGAGGATTATACCTGAGCTAGCACCCCCTCTCATAATATCCACACCACGCCAACGGGAGGACTTTGGGCCTCGACAGATTTAACATGCATCAGCACCGGCTACACGGCAGGTCTTTAACGGCCATGGATCGAAACTGCGACTGGACGAGAACCGCCGACCACGAATCTGCAACCATGACCATTAGGCTATCGCAGTCACTTTACTTTTCCTACTCGGAGTGTGAGTGAATATAAAGTTTATAGGCACAAGAGCTAGATATGGCTATGCTGCGCCAAACGAGATTTAACTGTGTTCTAGACATGAAGAAATTGAAAAAAAAAAAAAGACAAAAATTGATTGACAAGAAGGAGGGTCGAAAACAGAGAAGGAACGCTAGAGTATTTCCTACTCGGATAACACATTGTAAGCTTTTATTTACCTTCGTATTTCGTAATTATGTAATATCTTATGATGTTTGTTCCAAAATGTGTTGTTAAGTCCTATCCATTTTCCTTAAAAGTTCTAAAGACCCGCCGTGTAGCCGGGGCTGATGCACGTTAAATCTGTTCGGGGCCCAAAGTCCTCCCGTTGCCGCGGTGTGGATGTTAGGATAGGGGTGTGCCAGCTCAGGTGTCGTCCTCGTCACTTGACCGTGGTTCAAAATTACGAGGTCCGTCGCCAATAGCCCTCGTGTTGCTTCTAGTGCGATGTTAATAAAAACTAAACTAAACTTTAAAAGTTTTTTTTGTGCCAATAAACGTTGAGTTCCTGGATTGTCTCCGGGGTGACTAGTTTATAGCTCTAAAACCTTTGGATGAGCTCGGTCTCCCTAGGGCATTCTACCAATTACTCTGGTGTTGCTTCGAAGGATGACTTTAATAATCACTCACTCCTCTCTCTATTCATAACATTTTTTTCCATTTAGTTTTACTCAGTTCATTTGGAACGGATACATGTTCCCAGTTTCTCGTGATATATTATTACAAAACCGGGCACACTCATGAGCTTTCAATTACTTTGAAATTCTTCTCCAACAAAAGAGACGACGATTAACGTGACAGATAGCAGGGGATCGAGACGACATCCCAAGGGGCCTCATTCGTTTCTCTTCTTCCACGTACCGAAAGATGGGAACGTGCAATTATTTAAGACCTTGGAATCACTTGCACTGCACCCTAATAGTACCTCCCACAGAGTTGATAGAGACTTGGTATCATCATGCTTGTAAAACTACATATCGTGCAGAGAAGAATCTGGAAATCCACTTGCGACGATTGCGACAAACTCTCTTGATGACCTAGAAATACGGATAGATTTGATGATAGATGTGTTTTATATCTCCGCTTTCATCAGTGTAATTCTGAGAAGAACACGTTTTGTAAAAGGTTGACGGAAAAAAAATTAGAAGTTACACAGAGATGATCTTGCTCAATTTTTATCTAACAGAAAATTGGGTAAAGAGTGATTTATAGGTCTCAGTAAATGATGATTTCATACTCTGGCTATCAAACCGAAGAACACGTGCAACGCCTCTTAGTAATTATTTCCGTCTGTTGTCATCACTTAACTTGATTAGAGAATCACAAATTTATAAAATGAAATGAAGCAGAAGTCAGATTACAATCAAGTTCTTTCGTTCATGTTATAGGTTTTACTTTTTCTTTATTTTATTCTCTTTGTGGATAACTTACCTAAACGCGTCTTATCTAACTTTTAAATGAAATGAATATTGTAATCATTACCAACCCTCACGGGCTCCAGGCTTTAGATCAGAAGTAGTCAATATGATCCCTACCTCCACTAAGGGGCTTTCCAGTATTCCTGGTATGCAGAAAAGGAGTTGTAATTTTTTAATCCAACTTTGTCGCAGAGAGACTTTGAAGAGAAAATTTCATTAGTTTCCCGAATTATCATCTGCAAAAGATGATATAACGACAAAGGATATTGATAGATTTTATAGCCACCTCAATGACCTTAAATTGGACATAGAAAAATGATTCGAAGATGGTTCGAAATAGAAGGTGCATTACTGGATTAAAAAAATCTATTAAACCTCAAATATTGAAGAAGCTGAAACAACTTTCTAAAAGAACTGTTAAAAATTAGATACGAAGCATAAATTCGATAGAAGTGGATACGAAAACCTATGGCAAGATAAAAAACAAAAATGCTGTCTTACATATAATATGAAGAAAATTATATTCAATTTTTTTTATACCTTTCACTGCCTCATATCTTGTGGAATAAGGCTTTATTATTGTTAATCATATTATGACCAAAAAAAGAAACCACCTGAATATTTCCGATACAGGCGATCTTTTTTGTTCCTTACAAAAATTAAACCTGATATCGAATATTTAATTTCGCAGCATTATCCTCACGGTGTTATTAATTATTGAAATAATTGAATATAATTGAATTAGACTTCACGCTTCTATGTGTACAAAGTATAAACAAAATATTTGACTGTAGTTAGTTGTTTTATAAAGATTTATTCTACTAAACTTAGCGAAAGTCTGACATAACGTATTTGATATAAGTAATTAATATCATTTACGCTTTCACTTGCTATAACTCTAATTTATAAATTTTATAAAATAAAATTACTTCAATTTTTCATGAATTACTATTATGAGGAACAGGAGGGTGGAGGGCTACTAATAGATATATAAAAGTGAGGGGTAGCTTGGAGGAGAAGATGAAGTAAGAAGTAAGATTGTGATTAGATGAAGTAAGATTGTGATGTTCTACCTTCATTATTTATTTCTAACAACATCTCTCAGTCTAATTATTTACTCAGTAATTGCACAGAAAATACGTAAATCAAGGCGAAATACTGTATTAACCACTAAAGAATGGATAAGATCGCTCTCTCTCGAATCCCTCTCAACTGGACAATCTTAGATTATATTCAAATAATAAACTTTTAGCTTATCAAATCCCTCGTTCTGATTCAAACACTTCTGGCTAACAGCCAATTCTTATCTTAGCACTTAGACAAAGATTCAATTCAAATCAGAATATTAATTTCGATGCATTAATTCTATTTACAAATATTCATCTCCCAGTCGTTATCCTCTGCCTCCTCTCTCTTTTCAATTCTATTTCATTCATATATCCCTAAATCTAATGCAATTCATTGCACTTCTTATCTTCATCTTGTTTACTTATCACATTTCATCTTAGTTGGAAAGAAATTGTAATTTTATGCAGTTCACATTACTATAAAGTCCCCGAGGTTAGCCAGAGAAAAACGCAAATATCCCCATGTCACAAAATCGAGGAGTTAGAATCACTAACTCGTTTCAAAATTCATGTGTAGTTACTCCAAAGGCTTCTTACTCAAAGTTAATCTAATACCGATTTTTCACTTGATAATTTCCGCTCACTATCCTTATCTAACCCTAAACTGCCAACCACCAAACGTAAGATTATTTTTTTTTTGTTGTTTATATATGCATCTCTTAGTTCTGTTCATTGTACTTCATAATTCTAATCCAATGTACATGCATTGGTAGGGAATTTTAATTTAAACAAATTGAAGGGGGAATCCGAAGGAACCCATGCCCTACACTTGTCCCTAAGGGACATAATATTGAAGGAACATGAGTATCTGTATCAAAAATTTGATTTTTGACGACTATATTCGAAAGGGTATTATTAATGTGAAACTATTCCTAAAAAACTAAATCCCCCTCCCCCTTCAAAAAAAAATTCTTTAAAAAGTTGCAGAAGATCCAGATACTTGTTTACACATAGGAAAAAAAATAGTAACTATTTATGTAATTGAGGGATACGATGCAAGAATTAATAAATTCCAGAATCGTAATTAATTGAGGAGAGAGAAAAGAAAAAAATGAAGACGTCAGGCAATGGAGTTACCTTTTCCCACAATATTTAACACAAAAGAATTAATACTCTTGCGTTCGTACTCGTTTCTGTCACAAATCTAAAGCTATATTCACCAGAGGTAAAAATGAATTTTAAAAAATTGTGTTTACCTTACTTTTTCAGTTAAAAATGTCCATTCGCCCTTTTACCCCTTTACCATAAACATTTCGATAAATTGTACCCAGTTTAACTCGGATCTTCGGATAACCTGGATTGATCAAAATGAAGAATTTATTTATTTTGTTGATTAAATATGAAGAGTGATTAGCGAAATTCCATACTAATTAATTGTTTCATTCACGTATTTATAAAAAAAAATACTTTCTTTACTGAAATCTTATAACAATGAAAGAAATGTATGAAAGGAAAATAGAGGGGTAGGGGAGGACACACAATTCACAAATATGCTGTTTTAAATTGTAACGCTTGCAGAGACTCTCTTCAACAACAACGCCAGATGGTAAAACGCCTTATTAACTAGCCCGAATGAGAAATTTCTTTCAACCTGGTTGGTAAAGGCGCAGCAAAAAGTGACCGGTTAACTTTTCTTCAGACTTTCAGGACCAGAGTTCGAAACGCAGCTGGCACTCCAAAGAGAACTCTCTCTCACTCCAGGAGGCAAGAAAACAGCTTGCACCGAAACCTCTTATCAATGACGAATGGCAAAACTCGCTGCCATGTGCAATAAAAAATACAATAAAAATGGAAAATGAAATAAAACATGTTAAGGGCATATCTCTTGTGTTCACAAAGTAGACGTCTTTATCTTCTGTAGATATGATTCATAGCGGATTTCTGCAATATAAAGATAATTTTTTTTTGTATGCTTGTTTTATTTTAATCCATTTTCCGGTTAATCCAGATTTTCGATAACCCAGGACTGACTCTGGTTCCAATTAATTCGACTCAATGAGGTTTTACTATAATTTATTTGTAAGGAATATAATCCAGAACAGCGTTATATTTATTTTTCCCGAACAAAGTATTAGTAGGACACAGAAGAAAAGAAATTAATTTGTACTGAAGAACTTACCCAAACCTGTCACCCGATTTCCAAAATATTTGAGAGCCTATGTATCCTATTTATATCATCTATATAATAAGTTATTAACTCTTAGACATAGTCTCCATTCCTTTCCATGCATTTCTGTGACTAATCTGGAAACACGTCAGATAAGAATTCTAGTGATTATAGTTGACACCGAATTCTAATGAAAGCTTCCCCCTTTCATCAGATCGAAAGAGGCTTCCCTTGAGGTTCTCGTTCTTCTTTGGGAACAGACGAAATTTGCAAGATTCGCTGCAATGACACTTTGCTACCTCAACCTCATCTTCAAGTTGGTAGCCATCTACTTCAGTTCTAAGCCCATCAACGGCATCTAGAAACAAAAGAAACAATTGTGTTTTTATAGGAGATATAATATGTTGTACAACGAAAGTTTTGAAAGAATTACGGCCGTGAGGCATTGCTTTTCAATTAGTCCTCTTAATATTCCGCAGGTGTAATAACTCTTATATACTTGTTTATCATACTACACTCTTATATTTTATAATCAATACATTGGGAATTTTTCTGTTTTTTCAATGAAATTACCTAAAAATTCCACTTAGCATTAAGATACAGAGTGTTTCAAAATGCATGGCAAAAATTTAAGGTGTGATAGAAAACATCTAAACCAACAACTTTCACCATACAATGCATACGCATTTCTACCATGGATTTCAGGAAACATGGTTTTTTCCTGATTACTGTACACGTCGCTCTGCTTACCGTCGATTGTAGAAGGCACTGATTACTGTGATGCGTACTTTTGAGTTTAGGATACATGAGCTTTTCCCGATTACTAAACGTCATCCTGCCTCCTTTTATCCACGGTAAAAATGACGATGTGTAAGAAAATTCGCTCTTTACTGCTCCTTCAAGGAAATTAACCCCTTCCTCTCTACCTATTCATTGTGTGGTGAAAATTGCTTTTCTAGATGTTTTCTATCGCCTTTTAAAAATTTCCCCATAAGTTTCAAAACACCCTGTATAAAAGATGCAATAGGGAGTGTACTTCATGAAAGGGAACAAGGAACAATATATCAATTCAAATGAGAATTCAATCACAATGAGTTGTGTTTTATATCTCAGAATAATCGAAATAAATATAGCATTAATATTAGAATTTTCTTCCTAGAATATATTCTATTACAGAATTCTGAAGTTCATAAACTTATAATTTTGTATGCTTTGTTATTTAATGTATTTTATTGTAGCTGCCACAGCATAACTTATCCATTATCATGTCTAAAGAGTTTAGTCAACTCTGCAAGCGTTGAATTACACCTTTCACTCGCAGCAAATATTTTATTTTAATAATACAGCGATAAGTTGCAGTGATGAATGGCATACCAGTTAAGCTGCTTCCGTGATGATGGGTTGAGAGGCTGCAGGGGACGAATCGCTGCTGTGTTAACCATCCTGTTTCCGATACATCATGTCATTGGGATTTCTTCTTTCAATGTTTCGACGAGGATCGCCGTTTTCACCATTACTTAAGGCTCTGAATTACGTGAGGACACGTCGCACGGTAGTCATAACAGGAACTGATAGCAGTCTGCTGCTGAGAAATGATTAGCTTAATGGTTTAAATCGTGTCACATAGGATTTAGAAATGCTATGCTGTAATCCGGAAAATGTGCTGTACTGGGATTTTAAACTTAAAGTGTTTGTAGAAATAAAAAGACCACTTGATTCATATAGGCATCCTATAATTGAGATTCATTTTAATATAGCTGTTTGAATGTTACAGAAGGTGCTTGAATAATTAATTTAACGTTAACTCTCTCTCTCTCTCTCACACACACACACACACGCATATATATATAAAGAGAGATGGGGAGAGAAAAAGAAATTATAATTCAAAAGAAAGTAGATAATAAATAAACTAAAAAATCACTGATATACAGAATTATGTAATTTGAAAAAAAATTTTAAAATATGTTTTGAAAAAACGAAAAAGAATAAAATCATATATTTAATGTTGTAATACGCTTTAGCTGCGTAATTCTAGAATTATTGGCCAGACTATCCCCATAAATTAAATATATTATTAAAAAATAGTTATAAAACTAAAAATATAAATAAAAAAAATCTGAAAACTATAATCCGACAAACTAAATTAAAAATTAAAACACGCACAAAATGTCCAAAATTAATATTCAAGAACATTAAACCAAAAACTACAAAAAGGAAATATTATTTTAAAAGAAACTCAAACGGTTAGATCTAAAGATTAAAAATGCTTCAGGTGCAACACGCCGCATTTATTATAACTATATAACACATCAATCAATAACTCCCGAGACTAACCCAGAGATGGCGCTCTTAGTAAACCAGTAACCAGGTCTTTCTAGAGTACTAACCTTTGCTTGAAACGTGTCAAAATTTTAAGTCGATCGGACCAGAAACAGCTGAGTTATCGAGGTTGGAGTAAAGTCGTTTTGTAGTTTGTTTAAAAAATGGAAAAAACCGAGTTTCGTGTTCTGATAAAACATTGTTTTTTAATGGGTAAAAACACCGTGCAAGCGAAACAATGGATTGAAAAATGTTACCCGGACTCTTGTCCATCAAAAGCAACGATTTGTCGGTGGTTTGCCGAGTTTAAACGTGGTCGTACCGACACAAATGACGCGGAACGCTCGGGTAGACCTGTGGAAGCCGTTACACCGGAAAATGTGAGTGAAGTGACAAAAATTATAATAAAAGATCGTAAAGTGAAGCTCCGTGAGATTGCTGAGATGACACAGATATCATATGGAAGTGTATTTACTATCCTTCATGAAAAATTGAGCATGAAAAAGGTTTTTTCCAAGTGGGTGCCGCGATTGCTTTCGATGGAACAAAAACAGCAACGAGTCGATGATTCAGAAAGCTGTTTATCGCTATTTACTCGCAACAAAAAAGATTTCTTGCGAGAAAAAAAAAAAAAAAAAGATTTGGAAAAGCGTTGGAACGATTGTATCACCCTAAAAGGTGATTAACAAAAGGTGTTATGTTGATGAATTAAAAAAATTTTGCAAAAAAAATGTTGTTTTCAATGTTAGTCTCGGGAGCTATTGATTGATGTGTTACTTAAAGAAATGAACATAATTTAGGAACTAACATAAAAGAAAAAATTACGTCCAACCAGAGAAGCAGTCATGAACATAATAATTGAATAAGTTCCCTGTTTAGGATATTAAATCAGGAATTATTCAAATCACGGGGTTTTAGATGGAGGGATCCTTAGATATTTTACGTGGTGACTAAATGTTTGTAGGAAAATCTTCCTGCTAACTTAGCGCGTGGGGACAGGTCAATTTATGCAGATTTATAACACGCGACAGAATAAATTCAAAGATCAAATGGAGTGGTATCAGGAAATAAAGACGAATTCCTTACTATGATAGTTAAAGTAGAGGATAAATTAGAAAATTAAATTAAATTTGTGAAATCATTATATATTGTAATATATACAGTGTGTGTACGCGTGCGTGTGTTGTGGAATTTTACTGTTTAGAAATTACGGCATGACTCTTAAAAAATTAATTAATTAATCATGGTGGTAATTATTAAATCTTATACATGTCTGTTACTTTTTAAAATAGTAAAATGTTACTTATCGTTGAATAAAATCATGCTGTACTCATCATCCTAGGAATGTAGCGTTTTTTTCCTTTCTAGTTCATCTGTTTATCCAAATTCTAAATTCTTTTCGAATCTATCACTAAGTTTGTCAGAGTTAAAACCAAGTGTTCTGTTCCGACAAACAAATCATAAGCCGTATTTATATTTTTCAGCATTATTTTCACTCAATCGGGTTCTAAAATTTACGCATAAAATAGAAAAATTCGATCTGGTACGTAAATTAAAATGGAAATATTTTCGTTCGCCATATTTGAACACAGAAGAAATATTCAATTCAGAAAAAAAAAATTCGAACTTTTAAAGTTGTATATTCCTCTTTTAATAGTATTTAAACTTTAATATTATATTATAGCTTAAATTTGTAATATTAGTTTATAATTTAAATTTCCTATCTTATTTTATAATTTACATTTTTAATATTATTCAAAAAAAAAATTTAATACTTAAAATTTTAAAAATTTTAATAATTCTACGAATTTCAATTAAAACAAATTTTTCTTTCAGTTTCTGAGAAGTGTTTTTCGCAATTCTCTGCATAGTTTTAATACATGGGCAATGATGTTTTCTTGATGTAATAAACATTTCCAAGAAAATTACAAAATAATGATATTTTTCGCTACACACAAAGTGAAAATTATGGCAATTTTATGAAGATCTTTATTTTCTTATTATGAACACATAGATTATCTTTTCTTATCATGAACTAAGTTGTATTATCGAAATACAAATAATACGTTCTCTTTTGGAATAAGCTTTCTCTACTTTTTATGATACGATACCCTTTGAGCATTTTTTTAAAATTACATATTTATAAGAAAAGTTTACATCCACCGTATTTGAACATATATAAAATACATTTATCAGATAAAACAAGCACCTTTTTTAATAAATAATTATTTAAAATTTTATTTTTTTAAAAAAATAGATCAGTATTTTAAAATTCTTACTATTTCTACAAATTTTATCAACTTGCTAAAATTCGTTAATAATGTAGCTAGAGCTACGACATTTTGTACACATATTTAGAAACGCCATGAAATTAAAATAAGATAATAAATTTTTTTTGTATTTTTTTTAAATTTCTATGGGTACTATGTCCACTACGACTATCAATGTATTACAAATATTGACCTTGCATTCTTTACCGCCATACTCTAGAAAACTTGGAGAGAAATGGACTGACGGATGACTGATTGTTCTCAAAACATATCTAAAATACTCTCCAAAAAAGTCAATTATTATACACCCCCAGTCAAAGATCAACAGGAAACTCCTCAAAGCTCAAAACTCTTGCCTACAGTTTTTCTTCGAAAAATATGTTAAACATACATCGAATTCTAAAACAAACAAGGATACAAAGAAAGCCGCTCGTTCTATGCAAGCCTCTAGTTAGAATGTAGCTACTCATTAGAAGATGCTCGTTTTAGCTGGAAGAGAAAAAAAAGCGCTCCACGCCATGGAATGTCGACTTTTTCTCAGTAAATAGGTTCAGGCAGTTAAGTTCGCGCATGAATGTGAAATCTTTTCGGGTGTAAGGATGCAGTAAGGTAGACAATGTCCTCAGGCACTCGAATAAATAAAAAAATAATAAGATTGGATTACTATTCTTGAATCCCAGGTCACAAAAAAATGACTTACTGGCTCGGCACGTATACTTAGAGACCTTTTCTTACTAAGCTAATACATTACTTGACAGAAAGTTTAAGAAAGAAGAAAAAAAAATTCATCTGGTGTGGGCCGTTAACGAAAGGGGAATTATTTGTTTCGCTGGCAGTAATCTACAAACAGAAGAACTCACATGACTAAGAGCGAGCGATCCGTGAAAAAAAAAATTCTCAGGCTTTTTTTTTTTAATACCGCTTTTGAGGACTTGACGACAAGCGGAAAAATAACACGGTGATATTTTTTTTAAAATTCTAATTTAATTCCCCTTTTTTGCTTTCAATTTTTTTGAGATCCTTCTTTGCTATATTACCGGTCACATGTAAAGACATACTACCGTGGAAAAGACGAAAACACTATTTACGGGTATTGTTCTGAATTTCGGTTTAATGTTGTTGCCGGTGATTCACATTGTTTATTTGGTGTTCCAGATAAATTGCAAGACTGTAGTAATACAATTTTTCATTCACCCTCGAGAAATGTAACCCCAGACTTGAATTCTAATGCCATGTTACAGTCTAGTTTGCTTTATTAACGATGGAAGCAACACGAGGGCTGTTTGGCAACACCCTGGGATTTTGTCTCCGTCATAACGAGGCTCTGACACCTGACAATGCACCCTGCTCCTGGGTCCTTACACCACGCCTCATGTGGAGTGAATTTTGGCCCTGACAGATTTAATGTGCAATCAGTCCTGGCTTTATGGCGGCCCTAGCAGCCAAGGATTTGAACCCATAACGAAACGGTCGGCCGGAATCCAAAACCATGACCCCAGGCGACCGGCATCAAGACCAGTCTAATTTAAGAGCCGCTAAGAACCAAACTCCAATTTTGTTGCAAGACAAACACCTTTCACCAATAGAAGAGGTTACATGGTTAGGCTCTCTGAACCTCTAAATCTTCGCCGTCCTAGATTATGCCGTACTAAACTTTAGCTCCACTGTTGTGATTCAAACACTTCTCGTTAATATTAGTTCACCTCAGCACCGACAGATTCGTTTCAGTCTCAAATATTAACCATGAGCTTCAACTCTGACTTATCTCATGCTCATTCTCATCTCTGCTTTCCTCATCTTTATTTCATTTGAGAGAGCTACAGTCTCATCTCTAATTCACAGCTTTATTCCTTTAATATAATTGATCTCTGTTTCATTTTGTTTTACAAATCACTAGGCCTGAATGAAGTTCACAAATTGTAATTGAATGCAGTTCAAATAACCAAAATGTTCCCGAGGTTAGAGAAGATAAACTCGCGAATAGCCCAACGTCGCAACTTTTTATCCTCGAAAAAAACCCGGAAGCACTAAAAATAATCCACCTCTGGTACACACCCTAAAATATTAATAAAATCATGAAAAAGAACTGTAGTATTTTCAATAGAATAATATAAGTTGGCAATACATTCAAAAAGCGTATGATTCTTTAATAATTATTTCGCCAAAAAGTTGTGAAAGTTCAGAAAACCCTTTCCTCTCTTGGGATTATTTTGTGCATGTTTCTTCACGCTTAATTTTTAAAACATGTTGACAAATAGATTAAGTATTTAACTACATGTTTTATAATTGTTTTCACTGCAAAAAATAATGCTTTCATGTGTATTATATTTTGTTATATAGCTATTAAACTTTTTTTTGTATAACTTATATTCAGAATACAATTTATTTTTATAAACGTTTGCCGCAGCATACAAATATTAAATAAAATGCCTTATTATTATGAATTTTTATTTTATGATGTTTGATTAAATAATTCCCGGTAATTTACTAGCATACCGACATTATTTTAAAATTTTACCGATTCGACGGTAATAGCAAAGGTAAAAAAATTGCATCTTCTCCTCTCTAATTCCATAAACACTTTTCTCCGCTTTCAAGGTTGAATTAGAAAGGAAAGAATGTCGGATTAAAGATAATGACCTTGAATTTTAAGTGAATATCATTCGTCATCTAAAGGTTGAAAGGTAACGAGTTTTACTCTAGTTGGGGCAAAAAAAAAAGTATTATCGAGTAAACTGGGAGTAGGTAGTATTAGCCCAATAGTTCTTAGAATGGAAATGGTGTGTGTTTTTGTTCCCGCAATGTAATAATGCTTCTTTTTAAATGATTAAATTGAATACTGAGCGCACTGCCATTAAAACACGGTAAATAATTCGGGATAAAAACCAACGTTTTTAAAAACAACTTTTTAATATGGTGGCAAAATTTATTAAAGAAAGTTATTGAAATATTAGATAAATCTGATCGCAAATATCTAAATATTGCATTGTTAGGCAAGTAAGAACGGTTCCTAAAATTTCAGAGCTCTAGCTTGATGGGAAGTTGGTTAAATTAATGATAAAATATTTGATGACACACTGATACACACACAGACAGACACACACCTAGTGAATTACATAAAAACGTTAAAACTAATTAAAATTAATTAATTCATCCGGTAAATTAAATGGTTGGAATGCAGTTTAACCCAACCACCCTTGGCTACAAGAATTATTTGGCGGTATTTTGCCAAATGTGGCTACCCTGGTCCGTTTTACGGACTTAACGTTCAGATCGCCAAGTTTGGTGCCAATTTTTGAAATCGCGCCAAGTGGTTGGGATAAACTGCATTATTAAAGGAAATATTAGTAAAAAATTGTCGCAAATGTTTAAATATAGCATTGTTAGGCGAGTAAGAACGATTCCCAAAGTTTCAGAGCTCTAGTTTGATGGGAAGTTGGTTAAATTAACGATCGAAAATTTGATGACACACACACACCAAGTGAAATACATAAAAACGTTTTCAAAAGCCAGAATAATCATTTTCTTACAAATATATAAGAACCGGTAGCTAATCAACTATCTCTAGGAATAATTTTTAATATTATTTTAAATCCCTTATTTCTGTTTGTGTTGCCACATTTTGAGGAAATAGTGATTATTTTTATAACATTAGTCCTTCCCACATAAGCAATATGAGAACGGTTTTATTATTACAAGCAAGTAACTTCACAATAACTTGCTATGGCTAAGTTTTAGTACCTCCTCGGACCCCAAGTCAACTTTGAACCATAAATTTTAGAATAATTTGTATCAGTCGGTTCTAAATACATGAATAAGTACCGAAAAAAATGTTAAAAAATTATTTTAATTTTTATTTTTGAGAAATTAAGTGTCTCCTGCAGGAAACATTGGGACAAAGTGACATCATAATGTCAATTTAAAATATTTTTTCAATCTTAATTCAATGACTAATTCATAATAATTAGCGTATATAATGAGCATAATGTAAATTGAACATAACATAAAATTTTAATGACAAAATATTCCTGTCCGAACTGTTCGCAGAAGAGTCCTAATTTTAAAAAATTATCATTCGTTTTTTTTCTCTCTCTCTCTTCATCATATACTTTTAAATAATTTCTCAATTTTAAGTTGTTTCTAATGGAAAACTCGGGATTTCCAAAAAATGTTGTCTGCGAGTACGGGAGTTATAGTTTTTTCTGCCCAATACTTTCGAATTCTGGGAAATTTTAAATTAGACATAATTACAGTGATCACTAAGAGCTGTTTCATTTTATTTTCTCATAAAAACAGATTCTTTCCTGTATCCTTTAAATATCCACATTGGGTGAATTCGGTTAGCAATTAAATAATATCTTTCAGAGCTGAAATATATGCCATAATTAAAGTTTCAAATCGAGTGATTTTGATAGCCATTGACCCAATGTCTCCTACAGGCGACACTGAAATAACGGCGCTCTAAATCTGAAGTGGGAAGATTTGAGTATGAAACTAATAATGTTATATATAAACAACAAGTTTAAAGAATTCAACAGTGTGTTTAATAACTTTTTATTACACAAATAATGAAAAGTATGAACACTTAAAGATGCGCAAGCGTAAATTTTTTTTCTCTCAGAAAACACCATTTTCATTTTACCATAAATAAGCTACGTTTGCAAAATGTTCTCTAAAAATAATTTTTTTTTTCAGAACTACCATCTATTAACAATAAAATTAACTAATTCTGGGTACCGATAACGCTTTTTATTTAACTTGGCGGTATTTTTTGAAAGTGTTGTTTAGTGTCTCCTACAGACGACGCTGGGGTTGAGGAAGTTAATTTTTTTTACGTTACCATACAATAAACATTAATTTTTAGTTCTATGCGATTTAGTCATTAATTAATTAATTTTCCCATTCTTTCGTTATAAAAATTGAAAATTTGTAAAAAAGATTTCATTTGCATTGTTGTGTTTTTAATGATCTAGAAAATCGTAATTAGGGTTTATTTTATTCACTTATCATTTAGTGTGATTATTAGTTATTTGAACTAATTATACATAGAGTAAAAAGCAACTGATCACGTTTAATTCAATTAACATTTTTTTTTGTTTTGTAAAGCTTCGGTAATCATTTGTGTCTTTTTGTTTTAAAGATTAGATCTAAACTGATTAAATTGCAGTTTTTTTTTTTTGTTTTTTTTTTAATTTGAGCCTTCTTTTAATCTAAAACACAGTGAAGATTGGCATTTAGATAGCCTGGATACATTACATATAATTTATCAATCGGATGTGTAGAATGTGTTCACACATTTTAGCACAATTTAGGGCCCCTTTTTTATTGTTTAAAATGTAATAACTAATTTTTAAATGTTCCATCTGATCACATAATTACTATGTATCTTCTATTTCATTACTATGAATCTGCATTGTGCTATCCATAATAAAAGGGCTTTCCGCCAATTTTCCTGGGGTACTGCTCTCCATTCTTCTTTCACTACCTTTCAGATTCCATGAATTATGGTAAATTTGAGCTAATTTGTATGTCATCTTTTCAACAGACCGAAGGCACTATGATCCAGATTGAATGATTGGTTTTATTAACGTCGAACTCGAAGGAAGACGAGGGCAATTGGTGACGGATCTCGTAATTTTGAGCCTCGGTCGAATGATGAGGACGACATCTAAGCTGGTACTCTCTCTCCTAACTTCCACATCACACCAATAGGAGGAGTTAATACCTCGGTAGATTTAACGTGCATCAGCCCGATCTCACGGTGGGTCTATAAAGGCTCCAAGGCTCGAACCTCCGACTTATCGAAAAGCGCCGTCAACGAGTCCTCGGCTATGTCCACAAGTCTACCGCGGCCTTGCACAACAATCCAGAGATGAAATATCAGGGAACTTTGAAATAATATGTTAAAGAGTTATTCATGTAATGCATGTTATTTTTCAATTTTACGAGGAACGTAGTGGAAATTCGTGAAGTACGACTGTCCTGATGCGTTGTCACTCTTTGAAAGTCTTTGTATAAAGAAATTAATTTTTTCAATAAATGTCTCGGACGAAAAACTTTATCCCGATTGATGTAAAGTTTAACAATGTTTTGAAATTCTACTTATGTTTAGTTTCTCATTGTAAGAAAAATCAACAATTATATAGTCTTTATTAAGATTTCCTTTACCTTCTCGTTACTAGGTGTGGATACTTTTTCACCAACGTTTTTGATAATAATAGATCATTTTTATTACAATCAAATACTTACTGCTGTATTTCTATTTATCATTTGCTATACTATTTTCACACAATGCTCTTACTGGGCTTGCTTTCAGCCATACACCTTGATTAAAAACAGGGAATGTTGCGTATATATATATATGTATATATATATATATATATATTGATTTAACTTTAATTTAATAATTTCTCTTAATAATAATTTAATTTTCTATTATATTCCATTCCCCCTAATTCAAAAGTAAAGAGTTCATTCTTATTTCCTGATCCCGTTCCAAATTATCCTTTTATTTATTAGATCACGCGCACATAAAATTTGTTTAATCTGCTTTCCCACGGTCGTAAATCTTCCAAAATAATCCCTACTAGACTCCCTGTCTTTTGTTGGTATTCCTTAGAGTTCTTAATCCTGTACCATGCGTGAAAGAACGCCTATTGTGAAAAATCCCTGCTATATAACTTGTTGCGCTGCGAAAAAGCGCTCTGTCAGAATCTTACGCTCTTACTGTTCTCTTATTCTCGCTTCTCTTCTCACCTTTGTTGTAATTTTCATATGGTCTTCCGCTTTGCCTTGGTGACCGAAGCCGGTTCATCAATATGTAGCGCTCTGTCTGCTAGAATCATTAAACAATCTTATAATGAAAAAAAAGACTGATCATGCATTAAAAATGTTTCATTAAAGTTGAACAAACATTTAATATCTTATATATATATATATATACATACATATATACGAAGTCAATTACAAATTGAAATTAATTTCTGAACTTTTGTCAGTTACCAATGCCTTCACTCTAGAACCATGTGAAACAGCACATCATATAGGATATAAAAATTAGACATATTAACAACACAACCAGGAAGCACTTCCCTTGTACAAATGCGTGACACAAATGGAAGAAATATAATACTTGCAATGGCAGTTACAGTATTTCGCAGTTACAGTATTTCGTATAACGTTCAATTCATCAAGTTACTAGTTCACACTACGAACAAATCTCCACTGCCGTATTTCGTACAGACTCCTGCCAGAAACAGTCCGCTTCCCGGAAAATTTTCACGGCCATACTACCGACACATCCTCAGCAGATCCATTCAGACAAATGCGACGGATTCTTCTCCAGCTTTGTACTTCTGTATTTATAGCTGTTCCAGACAGGTGTGAAATCACCGGGAAATTCAGGAAAAATCCATAACTTTCGAGCCTAATCGACCCTTCACCGTTTCAGCACTTTCGAGATACATTTCATCATCAAATTTATTAAGGTTCTCGTAGTCGCCAAAATGGTCGCCAAGGTTGAAGGGTCATCCCAAGTTCGTAACTATTCAGAGTTTTCCGTGCAGAAGTAATGAGTGGCTACTTTATCCTTCCCTATTAATAATGTTGCTCATTTTGCAGCTAGAAATTTTCATGCGATACATTTCGCAGCTTTTTGTTTTATCATCAAATAAAATTATTTCTCCTCGGAAAGCTTAAAAACGTATCCTTTGATATTTACGGCTTTATATCCACCATTTTGAAAAAAAAATTTAATAGCAAATGTTATTTTTAATTTCAAATAACAAATTGTTGGAAGGAATTACTTTTAAATTATATACATTCTTTGAATCATTTATCAAAATTCTTCTTAAATGTGAGAACCCCTTTGTATGTAATTGAATAAATCTGGCAATTATGCGGTAATCCTTCAAATATATTACTTTATAGGGTTTTCTAACAAAAATTTTAAAAAAATTGTCCATACTAGATTCACAAGAACAAAATTATTCGGATAACATTCTTTTAAATAAAAATTAACCTTGCCACTATGTTCTGTTTGTTATCATAATTCTTAAGCTTTTATATGCAATCTAATTTATTAATATTTCATTGTGATCACAATTATTATATCAATCAAGATTCTTTCATTACTGAATAAGGGCGCCGAATCATTATCAGAAGAATGAATGATAATCTAACTTTTTTTAAAAATAGAAAAAAAAATTATTTTAAACATAATTTTTTAATTAATAATAAGAATTGAATTAATGATATAGTAGAGAATTTTATAGCAAGACGGAAATGCCATTAGTTATATGTATTATAAACCTTACCTTTATCTTTATCCGCTTATAATCACGAATATAGACTAAAACTGAAAATATTACAGAACATTCAGTGAAATATGGTATTTAACACAAGTTTTGAAGAAAACAAAAGTAAATTTTAAAAAATATGGTGAGTGTAATCCGTTGCGAAGAAACAGATTTCTCCATCAGAGGAACTATTTTCTTTGCAACGCATTAAATCGAGTTCACTTTAATTTAATTAATTATATTATGGAATCTGTATTATGAAAGGCCTTTTGTTGGCTAATAAGGGCAAATCAATATAAATAATTCGAGATAAAAACCTACGTTTTTAAAAGCAACGTTTTTATATAGTGGCAAAATTTATTAAGAAAAATTATTGAAATATTAGTTAAAACTGGTCGCAAATATCTAAATATTGCATTGTTAGGCAAGTAAGAACGGTTCCCGAAATTTCAGAGCTCTAGCTTGATGGGAAGTTGGTTAATTTAACGATAGAAAATTTGATGACACACTGATACACACACACACACACACACACACACACAGAAACACACACCAAGTGAAATACATAAAAACCGTTAAAAGTAACTAAAATTAATTAATTCATCCGGTAAATTAAATGGTTGGAATGCAGTTTAACCCAATCACTCTTGGCGACAAGAATTATTTGGCAGTATTTTGCCAAACGTGGCTACCCTGTTCCGTTTTACGGACTTAACGTTCAGCCAAACAAAAAAATCGCCAAGTTTGGTGCCAATTTTTGAAATCGCGCCAAGTGGTTGGGATAAACTGCATTATTGAAGAAAATATTAGCTAAAACTTGTCGCAAATGTCTAAATATCGCATTGTTAGGCGAGTGAGAACGATTTCCAAGGTTTCAGAGTTCTAGCTTGATGGGAAGTTGGTTAAATTAACGATCGAAAATTTGATGATACACACACACACGCACACACCAAGTGAAATTCAGAAAAACGTTTTAAAAATCAATTGACCCCAAAAGAGTGGTTGGTTGCTTTTGTTAACTTCGCACTTGAAGCAACACGGGAGCTATTGGCGATTGCAAGAAGGAAACCAAATTAAAAAATAAAAATTCGAAAGCCTTAAGATAAGAATTGGTTGCCATGTAATTGACTTTAAATTCTGAATAATTTAATAAATTTTCAGGCATTTCTTGATTTCTGAATACATATAACATCCATCAATCGGTAAAAAAACTTAATTTTTATACAGGTTTTATTTCGATCTAATAAAAAAAAAATTAGAAGATATTTACAACGGCGTACTTTCGAAAATTAAGCTCATTATACTTATGAAAGAAATAAAACATTGCGCAAAACGTTTTAGGATTAGAATTTTAAAAGTTGTCAGCTACGATGTTTTGTGATTAACTCGAACAATAGCCCCTTTGGTAGCTGATAATTCATAGGGGCTCTTATTAATCAGTTTGCATTTTTTTCAAATATATAAGTACTCCGTTGGAAATTTAGCAAATTAATTTGTGAAAATACAAAATGTAAATAAATAAATAAAAATAAAAAGGGCTATAAAAATAAAATAATAAAATAAAATAAATAAAAAAAATGGCTATAAAAATAAAATAAT
>BMAW01019706.1:3378-22241 GCA_019974015.1 Nephila pilipes | reverse complement strand
CACACACACACACACACACACACACACACACACACACACACACTGAACACATTATTATTATTTTGCTCATCATACATGAGAGAATGTGGAGCTGTTTCTAACTCGCTTCCCTAACCAAACATTATAATTACAATTTTTTACTCATCAATCTCAATAGTGGAAAAACTGTATACTATTCAGGCTACACTCGTGTTCTGAATCCGAGTTGCAAATCGATGCTCAGAGGATCAACACCTTCTCGCATTATTAAAGTCGCATTGAGAAATAATACGATGGCTATTGGCGACGGACGTCATAATTTTGAATAACGGTTGAGTGACGATGGCCATAACTGAGTTAATACTAAACTTCTATATCACGCAAATGGGAGGACTTGAGACGCCTAACAGATTTAATATACATTATACCTGCTACACAATATTTCTTTAGCCCATTCATGACCGTGATCACGTATGCTTGATCGCGAGATTCTCCTTACACGGCCCACTGTATCATATATGTGACGAGCGTTTCCGTGCCACCGGACCAATGATCACACTGGTGGGGTTTCAAGTTGGAACGTTTTATATGAATTTTTAACGGCCATTAGATGGCGGTTGTAGTTCGTTATATTTTCATATGTCATTCCGCAGAGTGTTGACCTTCATTTCCAGCTTTTGTTTCCTAATTTTTTCTTCTGTTCGATTGGTGGAATTTGAAAATTTAAACATTTACATTTGTTCGCTTCTTTTGGTCTTAATGCGTATTTAAAGGGCTGTGATTAACTGCGCGCTGGTTTTTCTTTATATTTTGACGGTGTGGGGGAGAGGCAGTGTTTATTGATTAGGGTTGGGAGTAAATTTATCGTTCACAAGATAGTATCTTGTATGTTTTTGGATAAGCTTTATATTTGCTATCATGTTGAAAGGATTGAAGTATCTGACTGAAAAGTCAAGGAGACAAAGTGTTGTATGCAAAAAAGGAAGAAAACACAAGTCGACATATTATAAATGCAAAATTTGCAACGTATGGCTTTGTTCTAATGTAGAACAGTGTTTCGAAATGTATCATAAGCTTCAAAAGTTTTAAGTATTATTTAGTAAATTTATTTCATTTATTTTATATTTTTTGTATTCAGTTCTCTAATATTTTACCTATATTTTGAATACTTGTAAATTAAAAAAACATGTCATTTCTATTTTTGTAGCTATGTAATTTTTATAAAAATGAATATAGTTTCTTTAAAATCGCAATTATTTTTTTTAAATATCGCAAAAATTTTACTACCATATATTGAGATGCTATCAATGATAATAATCTATAAGTTTCAGTGTATTTAATCACAGGGATGATTTTACATGAATTTTTATATAAAAATAGGCTTAACGAGGAAAATCGCCGGGTTCCGTGCATGCGTACATTTTCGGAGCGCACAGACCAGGGGAAGCAGTTCTTTCTCCTTTCGCTGGTCTTGAGCGGGTTAGTGGCATCAAGGTTCGGACCCAGGACTCGATGAACACAACGCTGATCACGACTAGGACCACTAGGAATCCGCGGCAACTCTGTATCTGACCTCCATCCCTTCTATTAGATGGTTTCCTATTCTCTACACTTCTTATATAGGAATGTTAATTTGCATAAGTCGAGGTTCTTCCACAAGGCGAGGTTCTCAAATAAAATAGCGTTATAAAGAAGCCGCAAAGGTTAGTTGAAGAAGGAAAAGCTTGAAGAACCCGTTACACTAGATTCTATGACGTGAAATCGGTATTTCAGCTAAACTAAAATGAAACATTTCTACAAATTGCTACAAAATTTCTTGTATAGAGAACAAGTTGCAGTCACTTCCCACATCTGCGATGTTGATTATTTTCCAATATCTTAAATCAAGATTTTCTTTTGTTGTAAATTTCAAGTTGAGAATTATGTAAGTTAGTTAGTTATGTTAAAAATATTTAATTCTTCAGTTTCCATTGTATGTGGACCCTTCACTTTCTTCGCTATATTAAATCAGGCAAATAATGTAAATCCAGAACCACGTAATGATAAAAAAAAATGTTTTAGAAGCTTTCTACGAAGACCTAACGTGTTTTGTTCCAAGTTTCACTTGAGTCAGCTCATTAAAGCATAGCTGGAAACTATTATAAGCTTCAAGGTTGATAAAGTTAACGACACACACTCCATATTACTGAGAAAACCCTATTAAGGACTAATATTAAGGAGAAGAATAGCTCTCTAGAGTCTGTAACGTTATCGTTTCTGAACAATCGATTGAGGCTATCATTATTTGTGATGGCTAGCATCTCAATCAGAAGAATTCGTCGAATAAGAGATTTTGAAACAGTCTGGTAACTTCTATTATTCACCCAAGAGGTTGTTTTATTAGTTAACAAAAAAATGGTCTCCCATGCATTTTTCAAAATAAAAGGTTTTATGAATGTATTTTGTTATGAATTATTGATGAGTGAGTGAATGAGTGATAGAATGAGTGATTGGGTGAACGACTGAGCAAATGAACAAACGATTGAATGAATAAGTGAGTAAATGAATGAATGAGTGGTTGAATGAATGAATGAGTAAATGAATGAGTGGATGAATGAACAAACAAACAAATGAATGAATAAGTGAATGAATGAGTAGTTGAAGGAATGAATGAGTAAATGAACGAATGAGTGAATGAAAACAAATGAGTGAATGAATGAGTAAATGAACGAATGAGTGAAATAATGCGTAAATAAGTGAATTATATAATGAATAAGCTAATGATTACTTGAATGAGTGAGAGAATGAATCCATCAATGGATCAAATTTTCATTCCGCTGTTTGTTAATATAGTTAATATTTTATATGTCTATATCTGTTCCTTGCAAAACTTTGAATTGAACAAATTTTTTGGATTTAATTATTTAATTTTTTTTATTTTTTTTATTTTAGAATATTTTTTAAAGACCTAAAATCCCCAAATGAGTAATTAAAATAGAGATAAAAGTATTTTTAAAAGTCGGACGGAAGATGTAATTCCACTAAAACTAATTATTTTTAACTCTTTCGGGTGCCGTTTTTTCATTCAAACAGATAAAACAGTAAAGAATTGAGGATGGTAGCATAAACTTCATAGGATTAACTTTAGATTCAAGAATTCGAAACGGCTGGTAGACGGGATCCTCAGTGACAAAAAAAAATAAAATGTTAATGTTTAAATGGTATCTATCTTTAATTTTGATTAAATACATAACTAATATGACTTTTGTTGAATTTGGATACTATTTAGTCATTTTTCTTGCTAAAAAAATATAAGTCAAAGACAGTTTTTCATGTTTATTTTAAAATGTTGGTACTTAAATAATAAAAGATTTAAATTGTTTATAAACTTTAATGTGTTTTTTAAAATGACTCATTTAATTATTGAGATATAGTTTATCAATTATCGTTATTAGAATCGAATTATCGGTTCCTTTTCTGAACTTGTAAGCGAAGATAAGTTCGGAATAATTCCGAGATATATAATTCAAAATCAGATGAAAATCCTTTCTCAGGTGCATCCCTCGAGGGCAATCGTTTTTAGTGTCAGTTTAAAGTCTCAATACGTCTCACCCGAAAACGCGACACAAAAGTTCAGTTCATTAAGTAACTAGCATTAAGTGACGGGGAATTATTGGACTTCGAAACAAATTGAGCCACGTTTTAAAATAAAGAGGAAACTGAAGTTTATCTCTAGAGCATTTTATTCACTTACTCTCTTTCTCATTCAATTTGTTTACAGTATTTTTTCAATCACATTTTTTTGCAAGTTTCGATTTTTTTTGTTTTCCTATGAAGTTTATTTAATATTACAGAATCTTTATGATTTCTAAACTTTTTTTTTGCTAGAAAGGGAACAATACTTATACTGAAATAAAATTTTTAAGGATGCTAAGAATTGATACAGGTCTTTAAATGGTATGAAGGATAAAGTAGGATATGATACAATTATGAAATGACCACACAGCTACTTCTTTCGATTTGTGTATATAAATTTGTATTTTATAAAATCTTTACGGATGATAATAGTTTTTTTAATACGATTTAGAATGAAATTAACAGAAACTAAAAAAAGACATTTGTGATTTGATAAAAATATATTGTAGATATTGCGTTCTGAGAGCTAATTTAATAAAAAAACAAGTTGGATAAGAATTGGGTGGAAAATAATGCTTTTTTTTTCGCTGTATGTTAGGTTGTGAGAAATATATCGTTCGAAAAATCAATCGTGTGTGTGTATGGTGAAAGCAGTTCAAGAAGGAGATAATGAAAAATACCACATTTTTCATAAATATTCAGAAAACAATGAAGCATAGGTTGCAAAAACATTACAAAACATTGCTGATCAGCAATACAAACAGATATAAAGCAGCACTTGTAATAACAGCAACACACAGCACTTCCAATAACGTTCAGCTCACAAGCTAACAGTATGCACAATGGACACATCTCCAAAGTAATCCTTTGAGCTTCTAAGACAGACTCAGACACCTTCCTCTAGACTTTCCATCTCAGCGTATTTATAGTTATTCCGGCTAGGTGTGACGTCAGGATACATTCAAGAAAATTCTAAAACAACTCTCCTAATACAGATATCGGAAAAATTCGAGCATTTTAGAGAACCTTCATTTTATAACCAAAGTTATCAAAATGATCAAGTTTGTCGCTGAGGTCAGGGTCATTGCTTAATTCCTCTTGAGAATCCGGCCAAATCTCTGTAATTCCCCATTTTGCTTTATATAAGGAAGGTTGCAATAATATTCGCAGAAGAATATAGAATAAGTTGAATTTGTTGCATGATCAAGAAACATAAGGCTTGGTTGAAAAGTAATACCTTCATGGCTATAATTTAAAAAAAAAATTTTTACCCGATTTCCAATATTTTTGTAGTACTTGAAAATTACTGGTACCTTATGTTAAATGCATTTGTTCTTATTTTCTCAGATGGGCTAAAAACTGAAGAAGATGGTGACCCAAGAGGAGCTTAGTAGTTGAAGTAGCAAGTCGTACATTCTTCATGTACATAACTTCATGTTGTACATTCATTCGAAAATTTGTGTTCCTTACATCTGGCTACAAATTTATGCTTCATGCAGATATCCATCGGTCCCATATATTAAAAAGTTTCTGAAAAATCCATTGTCCTACTCACAGGTGCTACGGACATCAACAGAAAGACTGTGGGAGAGTTAGAAAAGCATTTGTAAATAAAATTAACAACGAAAAGCAGAAAATATTTCTTACTTGACTTACCCAAGACGTCCGAGCCCACCAACTAAGAGCTTAGAGCTGGAGTAGTCAATCTCTTTATATCTACTGCCCACTTTTGTATCCTCACTAGTAATAAAATTTTCTAACCTTCCATCGATTCCACAGTAGTGGAGATTTATAAAAAGTAGGGAAACGACTTTACAAATTTTATAAAGCAGAGATACAGCAAGTTAAAATATGTGATAATATTTACTTATACCAAATATTTCATGTCAGACTTTCGCTAAGTTTGGCAGAATAAAACTTTATAAAATCACTTACTGTAGTTTAATCCATTTTTTAATTTATATTTTGCATACGAGTACATAGGATCGTGAAATCTGATGAAATTTCATTAAATTAATTTAATTATTACTGAGATGCCTGTGGTGGATGCTGAGAAACTAAATACTGGATTCATGACTCAATATTTGTAAGGAATAAATGAAGGTCTCTTTTTTCGGAAATATTCAGATTTCAGAAATTTCCTTCTTAAGTCATAAATAATTATTAGGGCTTAAGTATGATTCCATAAGATGTGAGATAGGAAAAGGTTTTAATACGTAGAATATCTTTCCCCACATATTTGGATATAAGTTGGGCACTTTTTAAAATTTTACGAAAGGTTCTTATATCAACCATTATCGAATTAGCGTTTAATCTCTTCATCATATCTAATTTTTAACAGTTCTTGGTAAGTTATATTATTCTCCTCAAAATTTTCTGTAAAAAGAATTTTAATCCTCAATAATACACCTTCAATTTCAAAATATCTGTAAATCATTTTTAAGTGTCCAATTTATATTCATTCAGCTGGCTACTGAATTTGTCAATATCCTCAGGAGTTACATCACCTTGTATATATAATCAGGCAATTGATGAAATTTTCTCTTCAACAAATATAACGAAGTAGTTCAAGTTTGTCAAAAAATAATGATATAATACTTTGGCTACCTGTAAGAGTTTTATTAGCTCCTTGAAACGATATATAGACATCATTAAACATCTTGAAAAAAATTATCAAATAAAAGGCATCATAATTTACTGTTTTTAACTGTTGACACAGATTGGTCTCACATTACGACTTTCAAAAATTTGTATGATATTATCATGTAATGCAACAAAGTGAGCCAAAGATGTACCCTTTGACAGCTATCGAACTTCTGTGTGCAAAAGTAACGTAATAAAATCTGCATTATCTCCTGGCAAAGCTTTATAAACATTCTATCATTTTTTGCATTACATTTGATCTTATTTACGGCTCGAATTATTGCGGTTAATGATGAAAGAAGATTTGTACCTAGATGTTTTCTTACAAGGTGTTGTCTGTGCACCACGCAATGAATGCATAGAACATTTGGCATTTCTTCCATCAAATAAGTAACAAATCCATAATATAGTAACCTACCATTGATGGTGCTTTATCAGTAGCACATTCAACAATATTTTTCAAAGGAATATTATTTTTTTGTAAAGTATGATTTCACGGTATTAAATATAGATAACTATCTTGTATCTGTAATAAGGTTTTTTGCGAATCTTATCATAGTTCTTCCCGTAATGTATAATTTTCATCACAATAACATGCATGTGCCATCAATAAATTATTATTATAGGCAATGGTAGACTTATCCAATTACGTGAAAATTGAAGAAATTTGGAAAATGCTTATTAAGTTTTTTTCACATTAACCGCCTTTTCTTCAATTTGTTGCTCTACTGTGCTATCGTTTAGAAACAACATTTTTAAAATTTAAAGTATAACTTGAAGCATTACGGATGAGAAAAATTCTTTAATAAAGGGTATTATTACCATTTCTTCAATATTATATTTTTTGTCTTTTTTTGCTGTTAATTATGAAATGCGATAAGTGATAATAAATCTCCTTTCGTTCAATGCATGTTGTATCTATCTCTTAAATGATTTTCAAAATCTTTTATATTTCCCAAAAATATTAAATGGTACTAGTCCTTATCATTTTGATGCATTGTAGAAAGTTATTTTCACCACCAACTTAGCTTCATTGGGTAATGTTTAAGACATAATAAATACATTGGATGTTATTTATTTACAGCAGATTCTATGAAACCTATCTTCAGATACTCGAAAAAATATCACAAGCGTATTTCTTTTTTTTTTTTTGATACAAGGGCTGATATTATTTTACAATATTTTAATTGAAGCTGTAGGCACGAGTTTTCTCTCACAAATCTAACAGCTAACCATAGATAAATTATTGACCGTGTGACCAGTCTAATGATAGATGGTGGTAGAGTCATCCAATTTCACTTTCATAAGGTAAACTGAACTATTTTATGCATCATTATTATAAATAGTATATTTTCATAAATTTAAATTGTCAAGAGTATAAACTGTTAATATGAGTTTTTAAGAATTACTAACTAACTCCTTAACCTATGAACATTTTCCGTAACTTCGCGAAGCCATGGGTTCTTCAAGATATTCGCAAAGACTTTCCTCTGCAGGGAAAGAATCCTTCAGTCCTTGGTTCCTGGTCCTTATGGTCTGATACTGGCTGAATGTGGTCTGATCGTCTTGAGATCTGACCTCTGATTTGATCTTGACTGGTCATCGGCTAGTCGACTAGTAATTACAGTCCCGAGCCTCTTGGTTGGTCAGCTTTTATATCATGCGTGATGGCGCAGTTCCATAAGGATTATGTATCTACCCTGAAATTACGTTGTAGGGTTGCATTATTTTGCGTTTTAATTTGTGACTTGTTTTCAAATAAAAACACTAATTTTTTTGTGAAAACTCAATAAAAATGTTTTTAAATAATGCTTAGAAATTTTTCCAAGCAATTATTAAAAAAAAGATTCCAGTTCTATATTTTTAAAAAATCAATTAAATTAAAAACAGGAAAGTTGGACAAAACAAAATCCGCCCATTATAAAAGCTGGAGCGTTCACTAGTGGACATTAGAGACCAGGCTGGCTACCACTGGCTTAGAGGCTATAATCAACTCCTCGAAATAAACAACCATCTTAGCACATCAAAGCTAAACAGAGGGGCACATCTTTATATATTAATTAAAAAGGAAATTTCAACAATTGAGCAAATGTATGGACTTCCGAAGTCTTAGAAGACAGAATGTAATAAATGATAGGAAATTTGACTCAGAAGCACAAGAAAATAAGCACAGATTATGTCATTCGTCTAGAAAAATAAATTTTGAAATTATACTTGACTTAACATATTCAAACAAAGAGTAAGTTAAATAATTTAAGATTTTCAAGTTATTAGATTACTAAACCAGCACTAATTCTAATTTTGAAATAAATTAATACTTATTAATTCATAACTTCATCTATTTCAAGATTCTTTCATTAATAATTCAAGTAACTAACTGAATAAAAAAGTTATGTGCTTGTAAAATGCCATCAACAAATTCTATTTTTCTCCTGATTCAATCTCTTGTACTAGAAGGAAGGAAATATAACAAGCATGTGATACAGTTATTAATTAAATCACGTGAAATTAATTTGTAAACGAGGGAAAATAATTAAAAACTAAGTAGTAAGGTTAACTAAAGATTTGAGACAGTAATTCACAGATAATTTCTTGCAGTAGATATTTGTACTTGATTATTTATGTACGAGGAGCTATATTCACTTGTTTTTACTGTGTTCATTGATTCCTTATTCATTTCATAGTAGTTGGATTTCGTGTGATGCAAGAATCAGTTTTTTTCGGTAAATACCATCGGTATTTTCGCTAACCCAGAATGCTGCATTTCTACAGTTCCTACAAATAAAAATAAATTGCAGCAAATTTTCTCTATTATAGTTATATTTCTGCCCATTTTTGATTATGTCAAGTATGTTTCGATTACTCCAGATTTTCTTGTACTTCACAAACTAGGATATTTGAAAATTAATTAATTAAATAAAATGCAATAAATATTTATAACATATCTCCTGAGAGTGTTTGACTTCTCCCTCTGTGGACTAAATTAAATTAATCAAATAATTCAAAAATAGAGTTGATTAGTCTGTGAAAAAATTTCATCGATACCATACTCGCTAAAACCTTACATGAAACCTTTGGAGGGACTACCTGGAATACATATTAATACGGATATTGTCTCTTATACTAACAAAAAATTTGATATACCAGATTACCTATGTCAAACTGCTTTGGAAACACTTAGCAGTATTCCCTCGAAAGAACCCCAATTCTTCACCGATGGCAGTAAAAAAGATCAGTACCTAACTGGAAGGGATATATATGAAAACACCTACTACCAGATTTAGTATTAAATTAGCTCTGTTTTTAATTATATTGTTGTATCGGAAATAATTGCAGTTGATGAGGGTTTTAAGGATGCAGCCTCCTGCACCGCTTATCAATGTATCTGGATTTTGAACGATAGTTGCGGTTCTATCCAATACTTTTGGAGCTAGCTTCACATTGAGGATAGAGCATCGATCCCTATACTAATACTAATTCATTAACTTTTCTTCTGCCATGATATGCATCTTCAGTAGATTCTTCCTCATATCGGCATCGGCGGTAACGTAGTGACTGATACTGTAGCTAAGGAGGGTTCTTCAATGGCTTTGACTTCTACCACTTTAACTTTTCTCGAGGTTCAAGAATTAAACCAAATATCGAACTTTCTTGGTGTTTACCTCCGTCACCGCCTATCAAGGTATCTGAATTTTGATCAACTATGGTATTGTGGCCGGATAGTGCCAATGTTTTTGAGGGTGACTGGGCCTTTTTAGCATTCTGTGTATTTATGAATATGTTTATGTGAAAGTGCTTCTATTTTTTAACTGTAAAAAAAATGCAAAGTTTGAAGCATTTTAGCGTTTTTGTTACGTTAAGGATTTTCAATAAAGAGAAAAACTGCTCTTTAGGACTAAGACTGTATCCATCCTAAAAAGTCAATTATTACATTTAGTAATCTAAATTCAAAACCAAAAGAGTTTGAGAAATTAAATGATCAGAAACTGCTCAATTAATTTCTAATTAGAACTTTTTTCTATAACCCCTCCCTATAAATTACAAACATTACACTAAAGGATATGTTAGAAATGCTTTCTTTACTTTTTTTTATAGCTGTCAAGAAAAGGAAAAGACGGAAAGCATTCTTGAAAGGTAGTGGGATGTAGTAAGAATCCGATGAAATAGCTAAAGCTCACTAACCACTGTGCCACTGAGGCAACCATCGGGTGAAGCCGATTTCGTGACTGAGGTTACATTACCGGAACAAACAAATGACAAGTTGGAGACGGAACTGGAAAAATATTTCAGCGATCGGTGGAAGTTGTGTCAATTGGATTTTGATATTCAGTGAACGTTTTAAAAGTTTAATTCTTTAAGAATCTTTTATGTCAATATGTGAAATAAAACCTTGTTTAATCCCTTAACTGCCACAGGTGTACATAAATGCCTCATTAAGCCGATGTGTTAACTGTCCCTGGCGTATATATACGCCTATCTGTTGTAGGATCCTTTGCATTGAGTTACTACCAGTAAAACTGCTCCCATGTCTTTGGAATGTATTAATATGACCTTGACATAGTTATCGAAGGACCTTTTTATTTCAGAGAAGAGGAGGGAGAGAGAATGAGAATGTTTCTCAAACGGCGAAAGTCATAGATGCTGAACGCATAATTGAGAAAGTCCAAGTTAGTGCAACACGACAGAAGTTGCAAAGTGTCTGTTTTTTACGGCTTACTGTTAGAGACCTTCCAGACTCAGTATCATTTATGACTAGTATCATTTATGACTTCAAAGATATGTGCGCACAGAGAAAATGTGTTGCTTGTTCAAGGATATAATTTCACCTTGAATTCCATTATCAAGGCATCGAATGTGATACTGGTTTTTGTGTTCAACCATGCTTCAAGATATATCACATGGCAGCTGAGTTCTAGCATTTTTTTTTTTTACTATACTGAAAATATATACTTAAAATTTAGTATTTTGTTTTTCTTTACGTGAATATAAACAGTTTTTATATTGCCAAATGTTCCTCTTCCTTTCCCCAATACACCGCACAACAACTCGCGCATGCGTAAAAAGCGATGGTACTGAGAAGATAATCTCGAATTTAAGGCAGGCAAGGGGTTAAAGAAAATAATTTGTAGAGTGAGAAATATTTTCCCCAAAACTTGAGAACGAATTCTAAGAAATTATTGTTAGTCAAATGAACTCATTTTCATTGAGATATTAGAGATATGACATAATAGCAAATATTGAAAGAATTTAATCTTTATGCGTTTTTTTAAACAGTTCCAAACATATTCGGATTCTTTATGAGAAAATAAGAGAAATATAAAATATGTTGAAAGTATTAAAACACATAAAATAAAGCCTACAGTATTTCAAATATATTTTCTGATAGTTCATTATAGTGTAGGTGAGAACAATTAAAAAAGCTTCCTAGATAATAAAGGGAATGACTCCATCGTACTCAGGAAACCCTATTAAGGAATAATTATAAAGAAAAGAATACCTCCCTCTCTCTTGAGACTTATCGTTATCGTTCCTGAACAATTGATTAGGGTTATCAAAGTTTATGGTGGTGTAAAGTAGCCATAAGAAGAATTCGTAGAATGAGAGACTTAGTTACAGTCTGGTAAATTCCAATCAATTTTTTTCAGAAACACCTTCTGTAAATCATGTATACGACGGATTAGAAATTGTTACAAAAGTCTGTTGTTTATATACCTATTAAGCAGAGAGGTGGGTTGAAAGTTTTCGTGAAAGATAATAGGAGATAAAAATAAAATACACTGGTGTTCAAAATTCAGAGAATTTTCTGATTTGGTCGATTATCTTTAGAACTACTGGACAGATTTTATTAAAATTTGGTGTGTACATAGGGTTGATATTATACAAAAAATAGCCATTCAACAGTTATATTACACGCGCACTATCATGTGTCACACTAATTGGAGCCGCAAGTTATGAAACAGCAGTTGCAGAATAAAACAAAAAAAATGGATTAATAAGTGGTATGGTCCCCTCTTACAGATATACAGGCATCGCAACGTGATTATGTTCCTGAAGTAATAAATAAGGGAGTTTATGAGTTCCTGTGGCAATTGGTCCCCCTCATCCAGCAACGCTGTTTTCAGGTATTGCTTGGTTCTCGGAAGGGGCTTGCGAATGACAATTGCCCTCCCCAGAGAGTCCCAGGCATGCTCTATAGGATTAAGGTTTGGAAATCTAGCTGGCCAATACATCCGGCAAATGTCCTCACTTTCCAGAAATTCTTCGATCATCTGAGCTTCATGTAACCTCGAGATGTCATCAATTAAAAGGAAATTGGAACCTATTGGTTCCTGAAAAGGCGGTTATAGGTCTCCAAGACCTATTCCCTATACCGCTCAAGAGTTGCAGTGCCTCTTTCAGAGACATGGAGGTGTTTTTTTCTGCCATTCCAAATGATGTCACAAACACCTCTATGTCTCCTCATCAAGCCTCTTCTGCTGTAATGGTCGATTTCTGGGACACTGGAGGGCAAGTTGCGGGTCCCAGGTTCTCTCCCTATGAAAGTAAAGGGAAAATCACCGGTTAGGCTGCACCGGGACTCATCAGTGAAGAGAACGGTTTCCCACTGATTCATTCTCCAATCTGTATGATCTTTAAGTGGACTATCCTGTTCACAGAACTGAGCGGGACACAAACAACAGGTTTACTTGCAAACAGCCCTCTCTCATGAAGTCTTCTGGAAACAGTCACCCTTGAAACTTTGATTATTGTGGCTGCATACAACTCATGAAAGACCCGAGAAGCTGTGGCATTCTTGTTACGCCTAGCTGTAATGGACAAATAGCGATCTTCTCTGGCCGTCGGGACTCTTGGACGATCTTACCTAGGCTTTCTCTCGACGAATCTGGTATCCTTTAACTGTTTCCATAATTTGAACACGACGCTGGAAGGTAAATCGAATTTACTTCAAATCTGGATTTGAAACTGGCCTGCTTCTAGCCAACCCACAATTCACCACCTCATTCCATCATAAAAAACGTCACTTTTTCTGTTTCAATTTTAATTTAAGCGATTGCTGCCAAAAAACGCCTAGAAATTAGGCGAAATGCGCTAGCGAACGAAATGCGGATTTTGGCACTCGCGCTTATTAACCCTGTTTTTTGACTAGATCCGCCCCTATACACATATACGCCCACGTATTCGACGTATAAGATTTGCATCTTTGTTTCGATACAGTATATTTACATTTCGCTCTCTTAATTTTGAATACCAGTGTACAACAATGCATTAAGATAGTTAGCAAGTGTATTATATTTTAACACAGGATGCGAAAACTTGGGACAATATTTTTGTAATTTTCATTCTTGATCCGTAGAACAAGACACCCTACAGTTCTGCTGCAAAATAAAAAAAAAAAAAAAATAGATACATTTTGAAAAAAAGATCAACATTTCTAATAATTTAGAAACGAAACAGTTTACTATAGATTTAAGATAATTTTTCGATTTATATACAATTTTAGCATATTTTTTTCCACGAAACGCAGCCATATTATTTAGGCATGCATCATCAGTTGGACGCGGTAGCCTAGTGGTCACGGTCATGGTCGCAAATTCAATCGTTAACTGGTCGTTATTTTTCATTCAATCGAGGGTTTGAGCCCTGATGCTACTGAAGACACATCGTGTAACGGGGCTGATGCACTTTAAATTTATTGAGACTCAAAGTCCTCCCAATGGCGTGGTGTGGAAGTAAGGAGAGGGATGCCAGCTAAATTGTCGTATTTGGCACTTGACCGAAGTTTTAAAACGAGGTCCATCTTCTACAACCCTCGTGTTGCTTCTAGTGTACGTTAATAAAACCAAACAACAAATAATCCGTTGGCGTGGTGTGTAAGTTTGATGTAGGAGGTGCCAGTACAGGAGTCATCCTCGTTTCCAACCATTAACCCTATAGTACATATATGGGATAGACTTTTGCGAGGGGAACTGCAATTGTTCTTCTCCCATCCAGAATCCTTCAGGATCTGAAAATAGTGTTTCTGGAGGAGGGGATTGTATATGAAAGGGGGCTTCATAATCCATTTCATTTCCAGCAGGATTTCACAACATGAAAGTTTTTTAACTGCTAAAGGAGTTTATTCCATATTATCACTTTTTTTTATTGCATCATTTTGTTCCATCTTGAACCTGTAGTCTAAAAGACTACAGGTACAAAATGAACAGAACTTTTTTAAACTATTTTTACAGAACTTTTTTAATTTTTGAAATATTTACATTTTATATTCAGGTTTCTTTTAGTTCTGATAATGTTTGGTAGATGCTATTGCTATCTTTTGTCCTTTCAATTTGTGTATATAGCGGATTATATATCCGTCATGTTTGCTATATTTCTTCACATGGTGCTATGCTCATGTAAATTATTTTATATTGGTGTATTTTGCGTTATTAATATTTTTAGTTTTTTTCCAATTGTATTATGCTTCGATATTTTGTTTGTTTAGTTATTTTTTTTCTTAAATATTTATAATTAATTAGTTTGATTTTGCTCAGATGTATCTTTGGTTTTATAGCCGTTTTGTAATGATATATTTTGCTGATGAAGATAGTTTGGCCACTAATTCTACAGTAATTCAGCATAGCAGTCTAAAGCCTGTAACAGCATTAAATATTTTTTATTACTTTTTTTTCTTTCCTTCAATAGCTGTTATTTTCAATTTTTCAATTTATCTAGCTCTTTTTGATAATTTTATTTACTGTTAATTAATTCTTTTCATTTAATGTTAGGAAATTTTAATAGTATATGTTTTACATTTTTAGTTAAATTTACATATTTTCTTTGTTTTCTATGTTTTACTTGTATATTTATATGGATTGCTGTACATTTTTTTATTTAGTGGTACAGTAATAATTTCTTATATATTGTTTTATTTTTCATTGATTGAAAATACTTACTATCTTATTTTTGACTAAAGTATTGTTGTTTAATTACACATAAATATCATATATATATATATATATATATATATATATATATATATATATATATATATATATATATATAAATGAAGTGAATTGCTTTTGAATTTAAAAGTGGTTATATAAGAAATACTTTACTGTTTTATTACGAAATGAGTGTCACTCGTAAGAATTCCCAAAGTTAAGTTTAAATAGGTTATAATAAAGAAGTATTCATTTAAGACAAAATCAAACTCAGTCATACACACTATATATTGAGTATATTTGAACAGGTCATAAAGATTTTGTGTTTTCTTAAAACGAATGAAATTGAGACATCAATACTAAGTGGTGGCCATATACACGGTGATGGATTTTTAAACGACGAATTGACTAATGCATTATTGTGATTTTGACACTCCGACTTCATTATTGTTTTTTTCAAGCCGTCGAAACTCAATAAATTTGAAATCAATAATGAATCGTCTGAGAATCCTCTTACCTCTTCGATAACAGATTTTCTAGCTCTTCATCCAGTTCTTCATCGATAATACCCCTTCTAGTCATTTTATTTCGCGATCAGTAAATAAGGAAACGATAAAAAAAAATGCCCACGTGTGGTTGTAACCAGTCCAAAAGCTTTCTGGGTTCACCATTTTGCCATTGTATTAGGTTGTCAAGTATGAAATGGAGCAAGAAAGGCACATAATTGAATTCGATTTTTTCCAATAAAAACTTTTTATTTTTAATCAAAATATACACCCATATTATCGATATACTTTTGCCCTTTTAGAGGTAATTCATTTATTCCTTTGCTGTAGAAGCCTGGATCACGAGAGTCGATGAACTCTTGAAACGCCATTTTGACAGCCTGTGCGGGATTGAATTTTTTTCCAGATAAAAATTTGCTTAAATTTTGAAATAAATGATAGTCAGAGGGAGCAAGGTCTGGCAATTACGGTGGATGATGGAGAGTTTTTAACTTCAACTCCTGTAACTTTGACACGGCCATTCTTGCGTCATGTGGTCGAGCGTTATCGTGCAGGAGAATTGGAGTTATCCGTTTGGCTGTTTAATCGCAAGATTTCTCATCATTTCGTCTAGTTGAAAACAGTAGACATCCGCCATGATAGATTGGCCAGGTTCCATAAATCTATGATGGATGACATTTGAGCCACACCACCAACAGTGACCATCAGCTTCTTCTGGTGGATGTCTCATTTCGGACAGTGTTTTGGTGGTAAATCTTTGTCCAACCATTGCGATGAATGCTTACGATTATCGTACATGGTCCATTTTTCATCTCACGTAACGATTTGATTGAGAAATGGTTCGGCTTTGTTGAGAGAAAGAACAGAAAGTGTCTTCGTTCCTTCTGTGCATCAGTCAATTCATGCAGTATCCACTTGTCCAGCTTTTTCACTTTGCCGATTTTTGCCAAATGAGTCAAGATTGTTTGCTTTGATACATTGTACATTAATGATAATTCACGTGCACTTTGGATGGAATTCGCTTCTTCAGAGGCTTTTAGGATGTCATTATCCACCTTGTCACGTGGTTCATTAGACAGGTCGAAATTTCCCGAACGAAATTTCTTAAACCAACGGGCTACAGTTGCGTTTGTAGCCACTTGAATGCCGAACACACTATTGCTATTGGCGACTGTCTGCCGTGTCGTGGATCCACAGGGCAACTCATACTTCATCAACACACGAATTTCGCTGATTTCCATGGCCTCACTTAATCACCTATACAAAAGAAAATTGCAAATTTTTTCAAACTGAAATATGCGTTAAAAGGAGGAAAAGATACACCTTTCACAAGAAAAATCAAATTATGCCAAAATACGGCGTCTAAATGGGGTTATGTGCAATTGAAATAAATAATATGAACTTTGCTACATTTCATACTTGACAACCTAATATTTCACCTAATTTTCCCATTCTCTCACTTAAAAGTAAAGCGCTCATTCTGGTTTTCTGATACAACTCCAAATTATTCTTTAATTTATGCGATCACGCGCTCATAAAAATCTGCTGAACACATGGTTCTCACTATTGAAGACCTGTGACTATAATCCCTACTAAGTTGTTAGAGGCCATATAAATCCCTCAGAATCTCTACACCTGTATCACGTGATCTATACGTGTAAAAAGGAAAAATCCCTCTATAAAAAGAAAATAATGAGAAATTCTGTCTCTTCTGGCTCTTATGAGCTCTTGTACTGCGCATGAAAAGGTGGAGTTGTATCTCCAGCCGTATGGCTCTTTCTCTCTCGGCGAAAGTGAAATAAACTACAATGTAGAACTTGAACTTCGCCTCGACATCATATTATATTTAAATAATTCAAAATTTCTAAATCATTATATATATATATATATATATATATATATATATATATATATATATATGGGAGTTGAGATTTATAATGAATCGTATTGGTTCCTAGTGGTATGTATTATAATGAAACCCTGATATTTCACAAAGCACCTTTTTTATCTGTCGTATTGATAAATATTATAAATTCAACAAAGACATAAATGAAGGTAACTTTGAATACATAACGGGCTAGAGTAAGGTGAGCAGATTTTAATATTTAAAAAGTGGGGACACCATTGACGGAGGGGGGGGCGAGGTCTAGATTAAAAATTTGGTACCTGAAAATACTTACCTTTGGTACCTAAATAAATTTATTACCTAAATCCTCCGAATAGCTGATTTGTTGACATCACTTGTTTAACTAGCACTAGCACATAATGTGTTGCGTACCGCATGAGAAAAAGTTACAAAACTCAATATGTGAAGAAGTTACTTCGTGGACAACCAACAAACTCCTTACACCTTGACCCTTCTCCTCCCTAAAATTTCCCTCCGTTTTCAATTTTTATATAAGATGTAATTCCCTTGCAACAATGTTCCAAATGATGCTAGATCGCTAGCGGAACATGTCTCCATAAGAATAAAATCCGCGGAAGTGTACAAATCGGGACATTCTATCTTCATTTTACAGCTACAAAATATTTTCGTCGCTGCCGATGTCGAAAAATGCCCCTGTTTAAGTCTAAATAATTAACGGTGGTCGTATTTTAGCAACTGATCAAGGCGAACTTTAATAAGCAGTTCCTGATAATCAGTTATCAACAATCATTTTTAGTATTAAAGTTCAACAAAATGAAATTTACAAAAATACTATAAAGCCGTATCCTGGTGAAATATCTAATGTACATAGAAATAGCTAAATTCCCTTCCCGTTCTCCCGCCGTTCCCTAACTTGTCGTGCATTGTTTCTAAAAATAGGGACTTTCTTAAGACCCCGTGGGACCCGGGATAAATTGTTAAATATCAGGACGTCTAGTCACCTTATGCTAGAGCCCTTGCGCTATCGGACCTACATATAGCTCCCGTGAGAAACTAACCCTCTTCTATAATTCACCAACATAAGATGGCTCCCATCATCTTTCCAATAAATCCATTTGAAAATATCCTTGTGGCTTCCGAACCCCCGTTTGGAGCCTTCTGGACTTCTCTTTCGTCCACCTCGATTTCCCAGCAGCGTCTGTCCACTGTTCGGCGCACAGTAGAGAGGAATAGTGCTCTCTAGTGAATGAGTCGACTAAAGCAAAATGAATTAATTTTTATCACTCACTCACTCACTCACTCACTCACTCACTCACTCACTCACTCACTCAC
>BMAW01019700.1:0-10432 GCA_019974015.1 Nephila pilipes | reverse complement strand
TCAGATTGAAAGCTGTATAATATAGGTATTTTATTTTGTAAATTACAAATCATATGCCATTTTTCATGTAGCACACATATTAACTGATCCTGCATTTAAGATGTCTAGAAGCAGTATAAAGAAATTATCATGCATTGAACTGGAGAAAATTCAAATTATTTGCCTGAATGTGTTTCTACATAAAAACATAATTTTTCTGAAAAACTACCTTCAAAATGGACAAACAATTAAAAATAACTAAATACAGAATGAACCTCATACAATCTATTTTCATCATTATTTTTCAGTTATTGGAACATTTAAGAACATTTTCCATACTTTCTTTCGCACTTTAACAGAACTTCACAAACTATATACGAAAGACAATAATCTTATTATTGATAATTTGTTTTCATTTTAAAGCAGAAAGCAATACTCATTTTGAAGTAATGAAGTTAAAACAATGAAAAAAATGTGTTTATTTTTATACTAAAAAACTTAAATAAAGATTTTCTTAAAATTAAAACAATAGAAGTCATATTTTTGCATTTATTTGTTAGATACATATCCGTATAAAATAATCTACTTTTCTTTCCGCGAAATTTTCAAGACGTTGAAAATTTCGCGGAAAGAAAAAAGAAATTTTTCTCGCAATCAACATCGTCATTTTGTATATACGTTGCCACTTCTATGGAACTAAAACTATTAAAAAATAGTTGATGAATATTTTGACGTATTGAATTATAGAAGACCAAACATATTAATAAACAGTAACACAGTTTTTGGACAAAATCAATGCAAGAGATGTTTTAAACTGTATTATATAACCTATTCCCTCAGGGACTAACCTTCTTTAAGTACTCGTAAATACAGACGTTGTGACCCCGAAGTTCCCTAGTAAACCTTTCCCCCTTTCAATGGGGTTTATTGCTTTAGTAAACACGTGTGAGGAGCCTTCAGATTACCTTATTAATCCTTTTATATTTTTGACTGTCACACATGGTACGTAGCATAGGGCTGAAGAAAGGTCGTGGTTGCGAGCTATCAATTCATTTGAGTCATGGATTCTAGTCTTGATGTGACGCCAATAAATACTCGCAGAATAGCAGGAAGGATATACGTTTAATCTACTAAGGCTCCAAGTCGTCCCGTTGGTATGATGGAAAATTTTGGAGAGGGGTGATAGGTCACGTATAGTTTTTGTCACTTGTCCAAGGTTTAAATTGACGAAATCCGTCATCAATAGCCCTCGTGTTGCTTTATATACGAAGTTAATAATCAATTAATTAACCAGGCGCTCAGTAATAAGCATCTACTTTCACGTTCACATTAACGATAAGTCACCTATTTCCATTGTAGTTTCTTTAAATTGAAAAACAAGCATGGCGACCTTAGAATTAGAATATAATTTCTGTCTTCATGAATTCTATAGTTACAACTCGCATATCCACCCCTTTTCTTCCTAGACCCTTATATTATTCTTGTTGATTCAAGTGTAGGCGGACTTCAGTTTTACTTCTCAGGCACATAACCTAGTTGGTTTATCTAGTTTATTAAAAGAAATCATTTCGCTAATTGTATATCTTGAATGAATGTCGCATAAAACAACTCCTTAATTTCTCAATTCGTCTTGTTATAATAAATATTTAATAATATTTAATAAATAGAACTCTCGAGCTATATGAATTGTTCTAAGCCTTTAAACAATTCAAAGCTATTCTTCACAATCATCACCCTGAAAAATATTGGTATTACTGATTACTCTTACTAAAACATGGTTTAAGAATCTGCTTAGGAAGAAATATTTTTCATTAAATATTTTATCTTCACTGCTTACCTTCTCCAAGTACATACATGATTTACTATTCTAAGATGCCTGGGGGATCTTTCCTTACTTTCATGGGGATTGTAGGCTTTAGTAAACATGGATGATGCAATAACGATTTACCTTTGCCATGAAATATAACAAGCTCTTTGTTATAAAATAAAATTGAATTAATATGTAGTTTTTTACATAAGATTCAAGAGATTCAAAACAGATGTGCGAACTGAATAAAGACCATCTTAAAATAATCTTTTATATTTATACTAGCATACTCGACAATGCTTCGCTATTGCTAAATTTGAATATGTTTATATATATATATATATATATATATATATGCATTAATGAAATAGTTAAAAGCAGTTGATGTTCGATATCAATTCACTTACTCAATAAAAAGTGCATATGATGATTAAGTAGCACGAGTTGTGACTTATATAATTTAGTTTATTGAGCTATTTCTTCTTCTGTATCATTTATTTTCTTTCTTTTCTTATTTGTGTGGCTCTGTTTGTTTGACTACCACTATTTTGTATTTGTAAGATATTGGCATTACAACAGTAAACCACATTGTAAAACAAAGTGCCGAGTAGTTTTTGAATTTCTTGGGAAGATGTATAGGAACATTTCCTTTTATTGTTATGGATTGGACTTAAAAACATTCAAATTAATTATCTCTCGGTATGAGAAATAAAATATTTTTATTCACTTGCATTTTGACTCTTGCTATTTGAGATGTACGCTTACTATTTATAAATTGTTGAGGGTAAATGGAAAAAAAATAATGATCTCCAAATACCTTTGTAAAAACAACAATACTGATACAGCATGTATCATACAAGCCAATCTCTAAGCAGTTCTGATACTAATTAGGATAAATTGTTGTTTTTTTGAAAAAAATCATTCCACTTTTTTTTGAATCTATAGGGTGCTCACATACTAAGATTACCTTTTATTTATATCGATAAAATTATCAGCATCTATGGTCGAAAATTTAAACTAAAAATTTAAAAGAAATAAGATGAATCATTGACAATCCTGGTGGTCTCTCTCTATTTTTGACAATGATTATGGTATTATATCTTAGATATGTCATTTGGTAGTGGTGAAGAGTGAGGATGATAATGTAGTGATATATATATATATATATTTAAATGTATTTCTTTTCAACTTATCTTCTTGCTCCTGTCTATGAACTTTCTGAATCAATCCATGTGGTAAGTCCGCTGAAAAAGCGAAGAGGAAAATGTAAAAACATACGATGAAAGGAGTTCAAATAGTGATATTCTAAAGAAACATTTAAAGATTATGTCTGAGTTGCAAAGTTTGAGAAAGATGTCCCGTTTATATAATTTTCTAAAACAAATTTATAACAGAGGATCAGTGTAGCTATAACTTACTCATTTGTACTAAGTATTTGCTTGTAATACAGTTGCGTACAAAAGTAATGCATTATACTCTGTATTAATTTGAATAATTTTTCCAAGCTATGCGCCAGCCCATTATATAGCATTTAGTTAATAATTCTACTTCTAGTGCCTATCAGGCGTTGATGCATAATCAAAATACTACTTGTGGAAATGCTTAAATAGTGCGAGGAGGTATCGTTAAGTTTTAAACATTACAATGAAACAACCGGGATAATTGGATAAAATTTATTCTGCTTAGTAATTGATTATTATTTATTCTGATTATAATGTAAATTATAGCTATACGTGCTGATTTGCGTTGTTCCAAGAAGCTTTAGATTAAAATATCTAGTGTGTAGAAAGTAGGATTCGTAGTATGATTCTTTTTTAACTTTAAATAGATTACAGTGCCCATTAATTCCATGATGAGATAATAGTTTTTTATGGAAATAATAACTCATCATATGACACTGTTGTGAGGTTGAAAAAGTAGTTTCAAACTAGACTCATATCTCTCATAGATGATCCAAATATAGAATAATATCACTCATGGGCGATATTACCACAATTAAAGAAGTGAAGGAATTAGTCATATTAGACCAACCGAATTATCATGAATAAAAATTATTTTATTTACGACAATGTGAAGAAAGTTATTCACGAATAACTGTACCCGTTTTAAGTGCCCAAAAGCTGGTATCCAAGATTATTGAATCATTTTCGGAAGCAAACATGGCTCGACTTGTTGAGGGAGTTATTAGACTTGTTCTTTGGAGCAAGACAAAGGTAATGTTTTTTATTATAAGTATAGATGAATTTGGGATCTATCAACATGATCCAAATACCATGATCTAGGAGTTGAATCACGATGACTCATTCCCCCTCTTAGTTGCAGAAATGCGCCTGAAATGTCATTCTGTTCATTTTTAGGACTGTAGTGAAGTCAAACTACATGAGGAAGGATCATACCAACGCTGACGACAATTACTGTATATTGCGGAACAAATGGTATGATATTCTGGTGAAAAAACAACATGATTATCAAAGGCACCCGTCTACTCGCAGAAAATGCACCTACCTACTCACTTCGAGGTCATTAAAGACATAGGCGACGTCAATAAAGGCACAGAATAATAATTTTTGATGCAATTTGATAAATTCTACATGATGAGCTTCGAACGGTTAAGAAACGCTGGGAGAAATGGACTACGTAGATAAATCTTATAGGAATAACAAATAAAAATGTTTCTCATTCTATGCACTTAATAACATTTAGTACCTGTTTCAATTATAAAATTCAAACTATGAACAATCAACTTCTACGTCAAGGTATTAATTATCAACACAATCTCATGCGTTTGTCAGTCAAAGTGATAAGAGAATGTGGCGCTAATCGGAGAAATATGATATTTTTGGCGCCATAAAAAAGCCAACAATTAAATATTTTCTAATTAAAAATATTCAAATATTATAACTATGTAGGAAAAATAATTGTTAAATTATTTGCACATTTGAAGTTAATTATATTTTAAGACATATTTCATTATGCAGGAAAATATCAAAAATTTTATTTTATTTTTATTTCGTTTTAAAAATCCCTGTATCTCTATCTAATATTTTAAATGTATATATTTTCTTTAATATTTGTTTGAAAAAAATTATATTCTTTTTTCGCGATTTGAGTCTTTTGCAACTTCAACAGTAAATTATTTTTCAACTTCGTGAGATTTTTTTCAATTTAAAATAGCCGAGATTATTGCATTTCTTATTTTAGATTTAGTTTTATTTCTCGCGTAATTGAAAAAGCAAAACATACATTAAAAAAATCCTTTAAGTGAAATTCAAAATGTAAATAATGCTTTTAAGTATGTTTCTTTTGAACGAATCTCAAAATAAATATAGTTAAGATATTTTAAATTAGAATTTAAAAAAAAAACTTGGACAACTACGTACTTAAAAATAGTCACGCATTTATATTATACATTAAATGTTGTATAATATATTAGATTAAGAAAGGAGACCCGAATAAATGATACTCACAGTCCTTCCTGTAAAAAAGTTTATTTTTGTGGAATCGGAAAAAACCAGCTTTGTTTATCTTTACTTTTATAAGTAACTAGAAGTGAAATTGAATTTGCCTTTTCTTGTCTTGAACAGTTCTCCGAGTTTTCTCGGATTTAATACTTTCCTTTACTTGTGTAACATTCTCGCTCTTTTTAGGAGAATTCTTGCTGCTTTTTACTAGCGAAAGTTTATTTAACAAAGCTGTTAACATAACATTCTGAACGTGTTTTCTTCTAATTGCATTTCTGAGTAAATACTTACCTAAGAAGAATTCTTGGGGAAAGTTCGATGCAAATTGAATTGCTTACCCTTATTTAAAGATGAAATAACGAATAATATATGCAAAGTAAAAATAGTACAGGGCATGGACTTCATTAGAGTAACCTAAAATTTTCTTAAGTATTTATAACTTTAATTTACTTATGTAAATTATTACATATTTAAACATTTTTCTAAGTATAGTAGTGGAAATTTATTTATTTCTGGATTTTAAATTCTTAATAAAAATTTTATACAGTTTATTCAATGATATTTTTTATATGTGTTTTGTGAATATTTCATTAAATTTGCAAGTGGTCTCTATTAACATTACTTCTTAAATATTTAAATTCTTGCCAAGAGATATTGTTTTATATTTTTCATTAATTGTTTCTACGCCTGCAAATGTGTGTGAGCACTGATTCACTGCTAGAATGGGTTTCTAAACATCCCATACGAAAAATAATTGTGATAGATTAATTTACAATATCTTTCTTCTTGAAGGCAGTGGTCGTGGGAGTCGAGTGGTCATAGGAGCGAACTCGTAGTCGACACAGATTTTGCCGAATCTTAGGTTCGAGTCATGAATCTGTAATACATGTTGCTTCAGAATCAGGACTCGAACTGATGTATAGATATCTGTCGAGTAGCCAAATTGATGCTCATTAAACTGCCTATGCTCTACCATGGAGTGTTGTGGAGTTTTAGAGAAATTCGTCAGCTCAGGTATCGTATTCATCACTTGACCAAGAATAAATACTACGAGATCCTTTGACAATATTCCTGACGTTTCTTCCAAATTCGTCGTTAATAAATAAAAAAAAATAATATTCTTGGTGGTAAGCTTGGAAACTTCTCTTAGAAAATATGCAGTTATCCTTGATCAGAATAACAATCATATATGGTAGATTAAAATAAGATACGCCATCTATTCCGAAACTATTACAAATGGTTGTTGGAGAAAGTTTTGTGTCATTGGGTTGGAAAATACGAAGACTAGAAATTTTCATGATTCGGAAATTTTTGATAGCCAGATTATCATTAGAATAAGAGTAACTTTTCATCGCCATCATAAAAAGGGTTAAAATAGAAGAATTTTGAATTCTCTATTGAATGTAGAATACGTACATGACATACCGAATTTAATATTTTGTAAATGTATGAAAATTATACTTCACCATGAAAAATGAGTTTTTCCAAAATATTAAATTAGATTAAAATTAAAGAAATGTTTATTTACTTTGGATCGATAGTTTCCCTGTTTGCAAAGTGTTAAAATTATCTTGTAGAACGTTGTAGCACTTTGTCACCAAGGAATTCCTCTTAAACACTAAACGAGCTATTTCTCTACTTCATTTATTCATGGACTAAATCAATTATTTGAGACGCACACAAACACGCAAAAAAATATTCAAAGAAAGATTATAGTGGTTATCGTCATCCAACTAAACAGTGCACAGTTAAAAGTACAGTGCCTCTTTCCCTCTGAATGTATCATTTAAATATCAATTTAAAATACTGCTACTGAGACTGGACTATTACTAAACTTATACTGATTCATATTACTAGAAATAATTAGGTTAACAGTAAATAAAAAATTAAGTAAAACTATTGCTAGTTGAATATAATTTCAAAAATAAATTTTTATTTTATTTAGTTATTTTTCTAAACTATGAGTAAAAGTAAAAATTAAATTTTTAATAAATATAAATAAACAATTAAAATTAAAAACTCTTTGTAACAATTCTAAAAAAAATAATAATATACATTTTCCTACGATTAACTTTATTTAATTTAATTCGTGAAAATTTTAAATTACATGAATTATAATTATATTTAATTCCTTCTTAATAAATTTACAAGAATTCATAAGATATTTGTTTCTAAAAAAGTATGCATAATTTTGGGGTATCCTATTTTACCTCACAAATTCTGAAAAGTACGATATATTTTGCACGCAATTTATTAGATCACTTTCTAGTAATTCGCAGTTTGAAAAAAATTCTTTTTTAAATATTTTTTATACTTTCTCATATATCTTTTCAACCAACCTTGTGTTAATACATTTTATTACTTTGAATGAAGTATTTCTCTATTTTAAGCATCATTGTATTAGGTTTCTAAAACAGCGTGTTCTTTAATTTGTCTGAGGCATCCGAATCGAAACTGATTACGCAGCATTTCTCTTCCGAGTTCTCTTGATGTGTTTTCCTTCCGGGAACAGGAACTCGTCAGTAAAACTATTTTGTACCGAGTAAATCGTAATTGAAACTGAGAAACTAGGATCCGTTCGGTAAATTTTCAGCGAACTAGAATCTCAATAACGTGATACGGTACAATTTTCACTAATATAATTTCCAGGTAAATTTTATTTTCCGTTGAAAAGGTGCTACCGCATGAAGCTTGATTTTTTAAGATTATATTAATAACTCTTCTAGTAAAGAAGTCCTATACAAATAAGCTTGATACATTTTTAGATTAAAAAAAAAAGGATATAATAAGCCCTTATCTTGAGATTAGTAATTCAGAACAACACTAATGGAATAAAAAGTTTTCATCAATCGACATTTTCGGTGTGGCATTTATTTTAGAGAATTATTTTCGGCTTAACTTTGTTGAGCTTTATAATCCCGTTATAAATTTGAATATTTATATGAGGGTTTACAGGAGGCCACCTAAGATAATTGAAATTGAAACGAGTCATTTATAAGACAAGCTGTTATGTATGTGAGATGCAACCACTGTAACATATACCTCTTGTGAAAGAAATTTTTTTTATGATTCGCTGCTTAAAGAATATTCTCAAGGATATAAAGAAAAACTTGTTTACTAAGCCACTGTTGCAATTGATATGAATCTCTTGTTGTTTTGATAATTATTTGTAATGTCTCCATTGATGTCACTGTCAGTCTCTAGTAGAGATAGTGGGTCTATTTGACTCATATTCCATAATTATTTTTTATCATTAATCATGATTTATGAGTAATGTGTATTAGACCTTGAGTAAATATTTGCCTGGGTTTATATTCAATTAGTAACTCTATGCTGACTGTCATCTACAATTCCACTTAGACAATTAAGACAGAAAGAAATTTCCTACCATTGCGCTTTTATTCGTGGTAGCTGCAAATATTTTAATCGATGTTACAGAATAGGACGAAAACAAAGGACAGGAAATATTCAAATTGAAAGACATCCTAATATTGATATTATGCTAGAATTTCATTAGAGTAAAGAAAGCATAACACTTTAATATGTATCGTATTCTCTCCAGTTTTTCTCTTCAACGATTTTTTTGGGATGTGATGTCAGAACCTCGCCTTATAAATAACCCGAGACTTATAGAATTTAGTATTTCCAAGTAAAAAATATAGCCAAAAGAAAATTAGAAAACATAGATGATCAGCTAGAGAGAATGAAGGTATTAGCTTGTTTGTTGATAAAACGAATTTTTTAGAGCACTGTTGTGCCCATGACATAAATGTAAGAAAGTTTTAGGTTATTATCTGAGAGCTGATAGTCAATCAGATACAATATGCAAGTGTATCCGATTAATTTGGATGTGTTTTTGCTCTTAGTAAGAAAAGAAGAATTTCATTTTATTAATTTTGGTCTAGGACTGGTTAGTAACCGATGGAGTTTGTAATAATATTAGAGGTTTCATCATTCTATTGACAAGAATAAAACTAACTTTTTTTTTAACTGACTCAATTCTGGCAATATATATTGAGTTCTAGTGGTTAAGATCTTCAGTATCAAAGCGGACTGTCTTAAAGCCCAATTTTTTTCACATATTATATTTAATAGATTTTAACACGAACATGTATACGTTCTCACATAATCAAAAACTCGTTACAATATTCGGCCATGTCATACGTAACGACTGCTGACTTCTGGTATCAAAATATCAACTGACATGATAACCACAGTTATTTTTCGGACAATTGCAACTCCCCGTTAAAGCTAATGACATACTAGCCACATACCTTTTAAGTTTTTTTTCCAATTCTCAAATGCAAAGTCCATTTCTAATTTACATGTTTATTAGAAAAAAATGGCTAATCATTGAATTTTGTTACTAATTTGAAAATGATATTATGTAATAAAAGAATATAGATGCTTTGGCTTGTCATGAAATAAATTTTGCGTACTAGAAACATTTTACACCGGAGATAGTAATTCGAATATCAATATATTCTTACAGTTGAGAGAAGATAACTTTGTAGCATTGCAGTTTCATTTTTCTATGACAATCTCTCTTCTAAATGAATATTGAAATCATGAATACTCTATTTTATTACATGAGTCTATATTAGCTCGATAGAACATCGCTTGAAAAATATCGTTTAAAAATATTAGATATAGTCACTAGTAATTTGAATATCAAGTCCATCGTATTTTCACATATATTTCGAACCACTATTAAAACTTAAAAAAAATATTTAAATAAGAAGAATATCTATTAAACAAGCTACTCTTTTAATAGTTGAATCTCATCATACAGTTTCTATCAAAAACAGATATGCTTAATACCTAATGCAAATTTAGATAGCTGTAATCCCATTGGAAATATTTAATTCTTTCTATTGATAAGTCTCATTTCTTCATTAACGCATTAGAACCCACATAAATCATTCCTATACTTCAGAAGTTATAAATCTTGATACACATAATTTCTTTTCTATATTGTTGATATCTGAAACTGAATGAAACTTAAGATGTTTAAATGTCTATATTCTTGTATCTAACAGCTTAGTTTTTTAATAAAAGAAATGCATTTGTGCTGAATTTGTAAAGAAATTAAATTGAATGCCTATTCAATTGATTGAACAATTTAATAAACATGTCTGAATTTAAAAAAAAAATACAACAAATGTAATTAAAATCTCGTGATTTC
>BMAW01019696.1:0-10261 GCA_019974015.1 Nephila pilipes | reverse complement strand
TTATTCGTTTATCAAAGTCTCCGTTTAAAACGTAGCTTATTTTATCTTTCTCTCATAAAAAATACAATAATTTATACTCCAATATATAAATTTAGTATGAAAGTAAAATTTTTCGTTCTTGGTTAACATATGAGATGTTTTCAGGTGATAATTTTGTATAGTATATTTTTTCATCTTGTTCGAAATGCACCTATAAAAATTGTAAGTTTTGTTACTTATGTATATAGCTTATAGTAACCAACAATGTTATTTTACATAGATTTATGATTTATAACATGACAGACGATTGTGACTCCGAAAATACTTGTTTTTGGAGACAAATGGACTATCTAAAATAAGTTGGCATCACCGTTGTGTATTGCCTCTGTTAAATGGTTCTAGAACTAATTTGTTAATGATTCTTAGTGATGTTTGGTGTTCTACGGTCTTCTAGAAGCGGTTATAAATTTTGGAAGGTCCCTGTTATCGTCTTTGAATACACAAATGATGGATCTGAAGAGGGTAATTGAACATAAGAATCCCAAGAAATTTCTCCGGTTCAGGCAGAAGGAAAGGAGAATTTATTTCTCTTTCTGGTAATTTTTCACCCTTCTAGGCGACTCATATAAGTGATATTTAATTCAAAAATTGACAAATACACAATTTAAACGCACACTCGCCAAACACATATATACACAACAGAAACATACACATTTGCTCTTTCGGAATTTAACGTTAAATTAAAACCTTTCATATTAGGAAATCATTACAAAGGAAAATCAAACACTACTAGCAGCGGCACCATTCCATCTTCTCTCTTCTCTGAAAGGTATATGAGTTCTTGTTGTATGGTGAATCTTTAACTACAATTGACTTAAGCGAATCCTAAGTCTCACCAAATGTTAGTCTTGTAAATTGAGTATTATTTTCAATTAATTTATTCAACAATTTATGAAAAACTTAAAATTGACTATTTGTTTTTTCTTTAAAATACCTCTGATGTATTAGTCTCAGACTCCATATCTAATTTAATAATTTAGGGATGTGTTTTTTTTTAAAAGATGTAATTTTCTATGTACTTTCCAGTGCATGAAAATTTTGCTTTTACTGTTGGTGAATTTTTTTTTTTCTGTATTCATTCCATGACATGATTTTAAAAAAAAAATTATTATGCAATTGGAGGAATTTGTGTGCAATTATGATGTAGATTACGATGTATTTTGAATTGTGTTTGATGTCAAAGTTATTACGAAGGTTTCCAAAGAAGTAAAAATAGGTGTTTAATACATAGATATGCATGAATCCGTTTGAATGACTAAGGATAAGATGTTACGCTCACGAATATTTCAAAGCATTAGTTAAACATTCCTGGCAAAGCCGCTTCAAAAGTTCGTCGTTACATGATTGCCAATTGTGTTGTCATGATTTTTGCTGTTAAACTGTTTAAATTTATTCTTTTCACTGTTTTGTTACTCTCACATGTTATAATGGGTCTAAAATTTCGTATCAACACAGAAATATCAATACTAAATTTTGTTTCTAAAGACAGATAGACTTATCTTAGATAAATAAATTTAGAACAAAAATTTTGTGTTAGTTATTATATACATAAACAAGTACATACATAGTTATTTTTAAAAAGTAATATATTATTTTTTTATTCCAAAAAATAGTTGCGAATGGATTCCTGCAGCAAAAGGAAATGTAGACATGGAAGCAACTGTTTAACATGTGAATTGCAGTGGAAAAGACTACATCATATACCGAAGGAACCGTACAATACGGAGGCAAAATATGTCTTATGTCATTCATGTTATAAAATTTCAACATACCTGCTATATAAAGCAATAATAATTTGCAAATTTTGTTACAATATTTTCGCGTATTATTAAAATAATATATGTTTGAAATTTTATATCCCAATTGTGATGCTAGAAAAAAAATATAAGTTAAAATTAAGTTAATAAATTATATAAGAAATTACCTCAAAACTTTTTTGATGTCTTGTTGCTTCAAAAAAAATATGTTTAAATCTTATTTTTGAATCATTGTAGCATAAAAGTATTCATTCATTCTTTTATAAATAAACTAAATGGCTTCAAATTTATTTGGTTTATATAGACTTATTTTATAATTACGAAATCATCCGAATTTTGCTGTGAATTTGTAATATTTTGAGACTGTTTTCTTATTGTTGTTCCTTAAAATTTTAATGCAGTAAGATTGCTCAAGGTATATTTAAAATTTTAATAAGTTAGTATTTATTTTTAACATGTGTTTAAATTGTTTAGTGATATTTGTTGGTTTATTCATTGGAAATTTTCAAATTTAAGTAAATAATTAATGCAAAACTATTTTAATATTTTTGAAACATTATATATATGAATTGTTATATCTTCATAAAGGTACTATTAAATCTTAAGAATTGTTATTGATTAGTTTTTAAAATTATTTTCATACATGTTATCATTTTTGTATGTTGTAAACTTCATTTCTAATTTTACATTGTAATCAAACCTTCAGAAAAAGCCAATATTTTTACGAGAATTGTTATAGAACATTGTTGAAAATTATTTTTATATTTAAATATTTATGTATGCTATTGTCTATATTTGTGAAAAATGAAGAAGTTGCATTGCTTTTGAGTTTATTTCCTGCAGAATGCAAATGAAATTTTGCTTGTTTGGATTAATTTTACTTTAGTTTGTTCAAAAATTTGAATAAAGAAGTAAGGCAAATGTGAGTTATGTTTCATATTTACTTAATAGAATAACATCCTAGTATTTAAAAAGAAGTGAAGTGCCTTTTTAAGATTTTGGGATCTCTTTGCTACATTTTTAAAGGATCCGGTTTCCCTAGTGTTCATGGTCGCAGACTCACGACCAATTGCTTTCGTTAAATATTGAATATAATAATTTCGTTGATCCCTAATGTAATTAAAGATCCCTATGTAGCTGGACTGGTGCGCGTTAAATCTGTCGAAACTCCCTTTGTTGTTGTATGGATGTTTAAAGGGGAAGGTGCCAACTCAGGTATCGTTATCATCATTTACCGAGGTTCAGAATTACGAGGTCCGTCCCTTATAGCTCTCGTGCTACTTCTAAGTGTGAAGTTATTGAATTTACTATTTGTTATTCTCATAGTTTGAATTTCAATTTCTGCATTGCATTATATATTAAGCCATATAGCTAAAAGATTTACTCGATTTAAAGGTATTACTTGAAATGAGGAAAAGATAAAAATAAAATTTTAAGAGATTCTTAAAGCTAACATAATATTAATTATGAAATTTGAAATTATAAATGAAATTTTCAAATTCACGTGTTTCTTTAGGTGGCTTAGAATGATTACTATATTTACTTAAATATTATTGACTACTTATTTAAAACATTAGAATCATTTTTTGATTAAATTGATGTTCCTTTTGTAAGCCAAATAAAAAAAATTTATAATTTAAATTATAAGATTATAACAGTTTAAACCATAAACCATTATACAACTATTACATCTTAATTATGTATATTGATTACGGCATAAAATAAATTAATCAAAATTTGAATCCAATGCTGCTTTATTTTTTAAACAGAATAAGCCTGATAAACAAAAATATTTATATATGAAGAATACAACAATTCAAAAATTCTGTATTACAGTTTTAGGATTACCCTTTGTTTTTCAGGTGGCTTAAAATAATTACTCTCCTTGAATAAATATTTGGTCTTTATTTTTAACAAGTGAAAATCAACTGATGATCTAATGATATGTAACAATATTTATAAAACAAAGATTTTTCTATTTTGAAGTACAAAAAATTTGAAAACACCAAAAATAAATTTGATTTTATTGGCGGAAGTATACCTACGAGTTCTTCCAAACATCATCAAAGCTCCCTAAGCATTTGAAGTGATATGATCAATGGTGCAAATTTGCATAACGGATAAACAACGAGATTTATATATATATCTGTATATAGACAAAAAGTGATACTTGAAAAAGCGAATAATTTTTAAAAATTAAGCATTATCATTTTCTCAGCTGCTGTCACTTCTCTTCCTCTTATGTAAATGTATAAAGGCATTATTTATTTTTGATTGGTAATTAGTGAAATTAATTACCCGTGAAATTAGCGAGGGGCTTAGGTTTTACTTCTATTTCCAGCTCTTTTTTAGGGATTTCCGTAGTATCCCTAATCTTTCTTGACTCACTAATGAAGTAGTTTTTAATCCAAGGATTTCCTGTTGTTACAAAACTATTTCCGTTGAGAATTTGAATAAAATAACTTGAAATTATTTTCTTATCAGATTAAGTTGACGTTGAGGAACTTTTTTTATGGTACTGTTTTTTTCTCTTCAATGACCAATTTAAAACATAAATATAAACTAGTTTTGAATCTTAACTAACTTCTGAAGCTTGTATTATTGTAAGACATTTTTATTATAATTTATAAAAAGAATATTTAAGATCTTCACCAAATTTAAGGCCTTAACTTATTTGGAAAAGCAGTTAAATATTAATATTCTCCTCAAATTTAAGAAAATAATTTTTTCTAATCGGTTTCGAAGGTTCTTTATATTTTACCTTCCGGAAATGCTATTTTCTAAATGTTTGCCATATTTTTTGCTTAAAATTATCTATAAAGGTTTAAAGAAGAGAATATATACTATAAATTGTAAGTCAGTTTAATAACGCTCATTTAGCAATTTTTTTCGAATTAAATCATTGAGAGATTGTTTTAACTTCAGTTTTCAGTCACTATTTCACAAATTTCCAACTTTTAGAGAAAACACGAAATTAATCGATAACATATATAATTGACAAGTAAATAAGTCCAATCAAAAGTATTAAATATTTTAGTAATTAGTGTTTAAACGAGTACGTTATTGTATATTGTAAATTTGCTAAGATAACATTTTATTCAAAACCTTGTGATTTTCGTCAGGAAATAAGTTCACACATATTGATTCAATAAGAAAAACAACAAATACTGTTTTGATCTTGATCTTTCTATATTGTCCTCTCTTATCGCTTTTACGAGTATAACCGATGCTCAAATTAATACAAATAAATTTTAGTTTCTGACAGTCCCATTAAAATTCATAATTTTTTTTTAAATTTCCTTATAATTAATCTATGCCAACTGAGAAAATTCTTGAAAAGTTATTTCATTTTCTCATTTTTGATTCCAGATTTATGTTAAATTTGTGACATCCTTCATACCATAATGGAATTCTAATTTAATGTAAATAGAAATACAATAAAAAAAATTTCATCACTTCATATTTACTTATGTCAATAAATAATTCATTTCTATTAATATCAAAATATGAAAAATTGTTTTCTCTATATTTTTTCATATGATATCTATTGTAAAATACTATTAAAGACGTGACTTGTAAATATGTGTGTATTGGATGTGACAGCTTAAAAAGAAAGAAAAAGGATTCTGGAGACTAAATGTTGTCCTCTGTATATATATATATATATATATATATATATATATATATATATATATATATATATATATATGTATAAGAAGTCTATATATGTATAAGAAAAAATATTTCCAATGGAAATTCTTTATTTCAGCTGTAATAAATTTATTTAAATTAATCTCTTCTTCGTCTGCTATTCTATACTGAATTTTTACGATTTCTGCGCATATGAGAAACGTCCGCTATAGATATCAATGGTTGTTTTTTTTTATTATTGCTTTTCTTATTACAAGAAAAAATAAAAAGTTTCAAAACGCACTTAGTGACTAACAGCGTTAAGAAACATTTCAAGTTCACAGACTTTTAATTGCATTCTATGCTTTTTAACATATTTTTTCCCCTGTTAAAGACATAAACTTCGGGTATTGCAAACTCCCTTAATATTCTTAAAGCTCGTGATAAACAGCTCTGCTTGCTACTTGTGCTGAGGTTTTGAAAAATTTATGCTTCAAAAAATTTATTTTAGCTTTAGAAATATAATTACCATTATATTGTTTTCAGAAATGTTTGCTATAAAAAAAAGCTTCAATTGTGTGAACTTGTGTTTTAATTTCTTTTACTTATTTTTTCTGCTCCTTACATTCGAATAGAATATTTCTATCCAAATAATGTCCTCATGGGGTATTCTGAATACCTAAAACAATATGTTCTGTAGAATTTGGACGCATTTTAAATTTGATCTAATTAATCAGCCCTAATTTCTTCTATTCATCTTGACAGAATTTATCATTAAATACTGCATTTTTTGTCATAATTTTGAAAAAAAATTTAATTTTTATCATATATGCTTCTTATGCTACATGTAATGATTCTATCAAATTAATTCATCTATATTTTTATAAATAGTTTTTAACTTTTTTATTTCAATATGTTAAGCAGTTTACAGAGCTATTTAAAAAATGTATTTTTCTTCCCGAAATCTTTCAGTACATAAATAATGACTATAGAGCTGCAAATTGTGCGTTAATTTTTATACTTGTATATTTGTCTTCAATTATCTTAAACATGGTAAATTTGCACATATATAAAATGAATGAAATAAGCGCATTTTTAATTAATTTTAATAACTTTAATTAACGTAGCAAAATAATCTGTATATGTAAAAGAAATTTTATTTATATATATATACATATTATTTTCATTTAACTACAAGGGATTATGTTTCTTACCCTACTTTCTACATAATATTTGAATGAAATTATACTTATTGAATATATTTGATCTCCATTTAAATATATCATCTTATCATCAAGACTTTCCTAAAGTCATACATAGAAGTATATTTCGAACAGTAAATGTTCAAAGTTTTATTTCGTCGCCCTAAATATAATGTAATGATATAATTTTTTTCCTGTCTTACATAAGCATTTTCTGGTATTTCTAATTTAAAATTTTGTTAGAATAGTGTACGAGATTCGATTATAAGACATTAACTTTTGTTAAGATTCAAAACTTCCGCTTTGTTTTCAGACTATTTACTGTCAAGTGACTAAACACTTAGAGATTAACGAGGCTTAATACAGGAATAAATTGAATTACATTGATCAAATAATCTCTCTTCATATGAAAGATAAATTACACTCCATTTAATTTTTGCGAAACTTATAGTAACTGCATTTAGTGAAAAAGTAGCTTTTTTTTCCCGAATTTATAACTCCAAGTATAATTTCGTTGGCATGATGATTCCACGCTCAAATAAAATACAATTATTGAATAAAGGAAAAAGGATATGTTAAACTTATAAAGGGGACAACAATAAGTTATGTTTATACACAGTTATTTTTTCTTAATAGTAGTATTTCACTAAAAAGATTTTAGTGAAACAAAAGTCTTTCGAATTTCACGCAGATTTTTGACTTATTGGTATGTTAAGTATTAGGAAATTCCTTTTTATGCGTTTTTTTTTTTTTTTTTTTTTTTTTTATTTTCTTATTACAAATTGGCAATCCAGTTTCCATCATAAAGTAGCTTTGATTTGGCAATCACTCGCTACCAAATCAAAATTTGATTCATGCCACGGCGAATAATCTTCATAATTTGCGTCGAGTGGTCACCGTCGAGACCTGAATTCATTATAAACACTAAAAACTAAGCAATGTTAAAAATCCATTAGGTTGTTTCAGGTGAGTACTCTCGAAAGTATGTGAAGTCTTATCGATCGTAAGAATTATGCAGAATGATTTTTAGGGGTGCGGAAGGCGTCATACTAATTTTCTTAGAAAAAGGAAAGTGAACAATACTGTAGTGAATCACTCCCTTTCTATTTCAGACACGGGTACTTTTTGAGCCAATGTTATACCCTAGTACAAGAAAATTTATATAAAATCAATAATAATACATGTAGAAACCAAAATAAATACATATGTCTTCAATAGCGATTATCTTTCAAATACAAAATCTGCATTTTGTAACAAAAAGGTTCAAAAATTATTGGAAAACCATATTCATTAGGATATTTATCTCCTTATTTCCCATTTAAAAAATGCATATTTATCATCCTGATTATATACACAGGTTTGTTCTCTAATTAAGTATCTCTTTCTCTCTCTCTCTCTTTAAGATGTAGAACAATTTTCTTAAAATACCTATTTGAGTTTAACAATTATAGACTTGGTAAAATAATTTCAAAGAAATGTAGTAGGCTAAAATATTGAAATGAAAATAAATCGATATTATTTTTGTTTCACAATTTTTACGATGAAGTTATAGATTTCTATGTCTCAAAATCGAATATATATTTAGAATAAATCATTAAGAACTTTAAAGACAGGTTATTTTATTTAAACGTGTTTCCGTTATTTTGCTGGATATTTTTCCCCATTTTTCTTAAAAATACTATCCGCTAATGTCCTTTGCCTCTAACATTATAATTTAGAACATTTTTTTTTCCGATTGGGATCAAAAACTTTCCAACAGATTGAGAACGGAATATTAAGATAGAGTAGGAAATAAACAATTGCAACTATATAACAAACATAACCTAACAATTCTATCTCCCTAACTTAATTTCTAGGAATTTTTTTGTATCATTTTTTTGTATCACTGAATTATAATGTATCATTTTAGCCATGATTCCGTCAATGAAAGCTCATTTTCCTTTACTTTTGCAGGCATACAGCCACTTCTCCCCTCCCCCCACACGCATATTAGAACCAAATCATCACCATATTTGGTAACGGAAATGTTGTTTGGTAGAAATAGTTTAGAATTAGACATCCCAGAAACATAACATAAGAAATCACCCCTAAAGACATTGAACTTATTTTCAATCACTTAAAATTAAGTTATTGCAGAAATCTGAAACTTTTGGAATACAGCTTTGTGCAAATTATAGTCCTTTTTTTTCTATTTACGTTGGAGTTGAAGGATTTCATTTTGGCTACGCGAAAATTATAGTCTGCTTCTCTGAGTATTCATTGAATTGTTCCTATAGAAACACATCTTCTTGTTGTTGAAGTAGATGAGACACTTTTTACAGAGCTAAGCTAACCTTGAGACTTTTTATTACATTTTCGAATGATGTCTCTTTTGGTCGTCAAGTCAAGGATTTTATTCATCCTCTTCCGAGTTTATTTGAAATTTGCCTAACATTTTTATTACATCTGGATAATTTTCTTTTAGAATCTATGAATACGTTGAACCTCCTTTTCTTCTCTTTTTTAACTAATTCTTTTCTGAATAATGATGTTTTATATGTAGTTGTATATTTTAGTTACTTATCATTTACTTGTATTAACGTGTATTTTTTTTAAAAAAAAAATTGTAACAATACTTAAAGTACATAAATTGTGAAGTTCATTATAAGAACATAGCAAGGTCGGCGGAGATTTTGGTGCATGTGCGTGCCTTCTATCAGTAATCTGTGATAATCGACAAAACTGAATAACTATCAGCAACAACGAGCGTGGGTAATCACAATATGCACCAAAATCCACAACCGCATTCAAATCAGCTTGAAAAATTATTGATTGTTTTGTCATGTTAGTTTTTTTAAAAAAAAGAATCTGTAGTTTTGTACTTTAAATCTTATGAAAGTTTAATAGAATTGTTATATTTGACCATTTTTTCATATATATTCAGTTCCAAACTATTTCTAAGAATATATATATAATATATCATCACGAAAGCATTCTGCAATAAAAGTGCATTTCTTTTTCAGAGTCTTATAATTTTATTTCAACTCTCAACATATCTGCTTAATACAATGCCAAAATATAATTCTTAGAAATTTTATTGTAGAGTTCCATGCCTCTCTCCATGTGTACAAAATTAACTGCCAAGCAATTACAAACTGGTCTTAACATTTTTTTGAAATGATTGAAAATATTAATAATTAAAATGGATAAACCACGTAAAGGAACAAAATAGTAACCTAACTACTTGTATACAATTCAGTATTAGACGAAACATGAGCTAATTGAAACATACATTCTGATTGAATACAAAATTGAAAGGACACATGATACAAAAGGATTTATTTGCAGTCAGACTGTCAATATCATTCTGAGTGAACTGGTCACAGTTAAAGCCCTCAATAGAGAATACTCACCTTCGAACTGAAACAGGAGAACTGAAACCCATGATCATGCATTCATATTAGTTATTGATTATAACTGAATAGACAAGCACGGTGTATGTTATAAGCTTCATTAAAGCTTCGAAGAGACAAGCCGCTTCAGTAATTATATCACAGTTCAAACGAGTATTCGGCGCTATTACTTTGCCGTTTGGAAATAATAGTGAGGATTATAAATCAAAATTTTAAGAGGTTAATTTCATAGATGTTTCAT
>BMAW01019687.1:19259-35810 GCA_019974015.1 Nephila pilipes | reverse complement strand
CAACAGTCGGCTGGCAAGGTTATGGCGTCTGTATTTTGGGATACGCATGGAATAATTTTCATTATAGTAATTTATTATAAACCATAATTTATTTCAATTTGCTTAATCATTTATATCGTATTAATTAATTATTGCATAAAGTGTAAGCTCTTTTAAAGTATTCCTGTATAGATTATCTGTGTCCAAAGGATTTGCATTGCACGACGCATTCAAATTATTATCTGTTTGTAGTAGTTCATGAAAAAATATAGACATACCGAAGAAACATGTTTCCACACATAAAAAGAAAATATTCTATAGGAATGCATGTAATTTGTTTGGAACTTTCAATCTGTAGTAACAGCAAATAGTTGCAAATGTAACAGCGTTGAATAAAGTTTGTCGAAAAGTATATCTTAGCAATGATTAGACATTTCTGGGAGGGGGGGGGGAGGAAAAGATATTCCATTGGGAGATATATGGACCAATCTCTAAAAAATTCTTTTTGATGAAGCATTGAAAGATATTTTTTTATTGATGTTATTGTTTGATATTTTCTTAGAGTAGCAGAACTGACGCAATGCTGCCAAATTTTTAGTTTGTGGTAATCGGAACCATGATGCATATTTTATGTTTCGGCGTATTGCGGTTTAAATATATTGGAAACATTCCTAATCATTCTGCAGCGACTCTCTTCTACAATAACGTTAGAAGTTAAAAGGCTTTACTCAAGCAGCCAGATGAGATGTCTTTTCAGCCTGGTTGATAGGACCGTCAACTTCTCACCACTTGTCCAGGGTTCGAAGCAACACAACCGCATCAAATTCATCAACTCTCTCCCCCTCCTCGGGGTCGGAAAACCACCGCCTGCCTAAATTTCAAAATGATATTTTTTGGAAAACAAGCGGGTTTTGGTTCAAGCATAACAACACTATCTAACATTTTTATTTCTTCAAAATAACCACTTAATCAATATATTTTAATTTGTATTTGAATAGTACAAAAATTGACTAAGTATCTCGCTTGATTTCAGCAGGAAATCATATTTATTATAATATTTTTAAGTCAAAATATGCATTGAGTAATTAAGGAAATGAATACTGTGCAATGAAATGCATTTTATTCATTTTCGAATTCTTAACGAGTAAAATTTGATGTCATAATTTTTTATGGTAAAGTTGATATTGAAAAGACCTCTTCTGATAGTCAGAAAAAAATGAGCCTAGACACATTATTACAGGTTTTTTACATTATTTATGTATTTTCAAACAGGACTACAGCTGCTTTAAGACATCTATAAATAGAGGATTAATTATTAAGATTATTGCGGTTGTGTTTTAAAAATTGACTATTCTTTTCCTAATTGTCTTTTTCGTACATTATTAGGCAAGCCTACCACATCACCAAGAACTTTCAGCTCGCTTTGCTTGCCGCCAACATGCGTATTGACTATATAGTTATTATTTTATCATTTCTAGCTAAAATGCCCAGCGCTGTTCTGAAATAATCGTGACCAGTTTGTCCAAGTGAAAAGACGTATGCTCCAGTCCTGATTTCAGTAATAATCAAAGTAAATATAAAAACATGGTATATTCGGAATTTATTCGCTTTAAATTTGTAGCGGCTCGCAATCCTCATTCTGGCATATTTAGAAGTTGTAAATTTTTGGATGTATATACTGTCTATAATTGGCTATTAAATGTTTTATTGCAATAAAAAAATTGTAATTTTTCTGCTACTTTAAAGCAGTTGATTTTGATATCCTAAAGAAATAATTTCAAGCATTTAGGCATCATGGATTTAATAAAAAAACTTCATGTAAAAGCTAATTTTCTTAAACAGGACTCTATATCAAATTAACAAATTCTCAATTAGTATACTTTTAATATTTCCTTTCAATTTAGTTATTATTTTCTTTTGAACGTGTTATAATTTTTACTGATTACTACTAATTCTTTAAGTCAAACAATTCATAAATTTCGCATGATTAAATGCAATTAAAGCTACTACGCGCGTATATATTTCACACTAATTCAAAATTTGTATTTAATTACAATAATATTATATCCATTTTCACATTATTTAGAACATATAAAATCAATAATATATCTGTAACATAATAAAAAATCTGCTTGTTGCGTAAGTATATAAAGGATGTTGAATATTCCTTTACACACTTGTACAAATTTAAATTTTCTTTTTAATTTTAGAAAATGTATGCAAGCTAAAACCTCCATTCATGAGCATTTCCACCCCTTAAAACCAAACTTGAGCCTTGCCTTTCTCAGAACTTTCCGAAGGAGGGTAATTCAAGGTCACAAATACAGGATCTCCATTGAAAGGAGATTGTAAAGGTTTCAAAGCAAATTAGAAAATATCCCTTTTACCTCACACGAAAGAAAATATGATTTTTTTTATCAATAATTAGTCGGAAATTGCCACTTTTATAATGTTTTAAAATTATATTTAGATATGAGGTATCTCCTCGTAATGATGTCGTACATTTTCGCTACAAACTGGTCTCAGAGAGGAAGAACTTATTGAGAATAAGACGTACCTCATCCGTAAAATGTTTACAATAAGAATTATATTGATAATATGTCAAACATTTTGAAATACAATTAAAATCAAGATATTTTTGAATATATGTTCTCATTATGAAATTTATTCAAAATACATTCTAAAAAGCAAAATTTAAATAAATAATGAAAAGAAACCGTGTCGAATGAACTTTCAGAAATAATACGCTCTATCCAAATCATTTGGTCTCAGTCGGAATTTTTATCTCGCGCAAGGAGTCTGCTTAAACTATTATAAAAAAAATCTTTGAAAAAAAAAAAGAAACAATTCAAAAATTTTGATAGGTCTTAGAACATGAGGAATAAAAAATTTTTACTAAACAATTTTTGTACTATCTCTTCCCCGCCCCCGAACTTACAGTTTCCCGCCTTCTTCAGAAATGAAAAAATTAAACAAAGCGAATTTTTCATAAAAACTTACAGATATGTTCCTAAATACATAAGTTACGTATGAACATTGTTATGTTTTAATTAATACGTTAAAAAATGCAACGATGCAGTCCAAAAGATAGTAAAAACTTAATTATTAATATAATTAATAACACAAAAAAAAAAAAAATTGCGTGTGAAATTGAAATGCGTCGCTGGAATTTTTTACAAAAAAGAAACATATTTAATTTCGGAAATCAATAAAAACACCATTTCTTCTCCTAAGAAAACAATTTATTCAATAGCCTTATATCCCTCTCATATATCTGGTGCCGATGACTATTACGGAAGTTTGAAAATGAAATAAAATAAAGAGTAACAGCTGAAAAGAGAAAATTAATTTCTTCACGAGACACAGTTTTGCATATAATAGGAATTTTACTTCAAAAAAATTAGAAAAAGCGTTCCTCCCCTCCGCCATATTTGTAAATCACAAAAAAAAAAAAAAAAAGAGAAAAATATGTGTGACCCAAACATTAAATGTCAATGTTACTTAAACGTAAGAAAATTTTAGGGGTTTCCTAGTTGAGAATTCATCCAAGTAAATAAGTATAAGAAATGAGCAAATCACATAACGTAATAAAAGAAAAGAGTATCTATATCGACTGCGAGTAATATATAACGATTCAGGAATACTTTCAAACTGTCAGTGAAAACAGAGTTCTGTTCAAGAAAAACTACTCTATAAGAAAATTCATAATGGATGAATATTAAACCTAATTAAAAAGAATTAAGAAGTCCAGTTGCCGTGGTGTGGATGTTAGGAGAGGGGTGTGCGAAAAATTAACTTTTCTTGGCGCTGAATGAAACCATTAAATTTTCGTTTTTCTAATTTGGTAAGTTATGCATATTTAATATAAATGTATATTTAATGTGTCTTTATTTCATTCGTAGCGGCCGACGGTTTTCGTTCAGTCGCGGGTTCGATCCTTGGCAGCCAAAGACCTGCCGTGTAGCCGGGGCTGATGCACGTTAAATCTGTTCGTGGCTCTAAGTCCTCCCGTTGGCGTGGTGTGGATGTTAGTAGAAGGGGTGCCAGCTCAGGTGTCGTCCTCGTCATTTGACCGTGGTTCAAAATTACGTGCTACTAGTGCGAAGTTAATAAAAACTAAATTAACGTGTCTGTATTTCATTCGAGGATGTAAGAAAAAAAACAGCAAAATTATATGAAACTTTGTTTAAATAAGAGGATGATGATCTTTAACAATATCTTAAGAAATCACAGTTTGTTAGATATATATATGCTCTAACTTCAGAATTACATGATTTGCTAATGTTGTAGCATTCATTAAAGTTTTCCAGGATATTCTATGCAATACTACATGCATTTTTGCTTTTTATAATCATTTTACTTACTCTCCTACACTTATGGTACCTTGTTAATGTGAAGAAAAAAAATCTCAATTTCTTATTTACATGAATAATATTTGATCATTCATTTCCTTTCGAAACAAGTACAATTAAAATTATTTTATTAAATTATTATTTAAGTTTTAATTACAAAAAAAAAAAAAAAAAGGTAAAGATAAAATAAGATACGCACGTTTTTCACTTTTTCTATCGTCCAGAAAATATGCTGTGGTGATTGACGAAATCTACGAAAAATGTGCAGAAAATCGGATTTTACACTTCCTGTTTGTAGAAAATATTCTTTTGAAGGAAAAGATACGTTCAAGGTCACATTTTTCAGGATAGAAATTGAGTAGTAAAATTCCATGAAAAGGTTATATGCGTATATAGCTTTCTTTATGAGAGGTCTTTCAAGAAAGACTCTGGGACTCTGGACGAATTCAAAGGGACTTTACTCTTTCTGTCTTTGTTCTGTCTTCAGACCCCGCACCCAGGGACGTTTTAAGGCGTGGGCCAACTGGACCCTTCCCATGACCTCGCCTTTGAGGGGGCACTCGTCTCGTTTTCTACTCAATAAGATCATGATCAGAATAATTTTAAGCTTCAAATGTTATTTCTGGACATGAATGGTTGAAGACAGTTACTTCTATATTAAATATTTCTATTTACATCGTTTGCCGAGAATCAGGAAAAATATTAGTTTCATTTGTAAAGCGAGATATGTTCAATTTATTAATAAAAATTCTACTGTGGGAAGGAGAGTCACGGACATAGCAGACATTCCTTCCAGCGACCTTTTATTTATTTGCACACATGAGTTAAGGATCACTCATAAATGGACAAGAGATAACACTTAAGCCCCCAACAGAAGTGACAAAAAAACGTTCCCCATTTTATGACAGACGTCAGGGCTAATAAAAAGAGGGTTGCAATGAACCTGAAAGAAATCACGCATTTTCGAAGAAACAAGGGGCTTACAGTATTTTTAAAATTATATATAAATATTTCAATGGACTCTTTATAATATTTTTACATTGATTAATATGCATACGTGTGTGCTTCATTTATTTTCAATGTTCTATGATCTTCCAAAAGAATTTTTGATGTGTATTGTAATTCAGAGAAATATTTTCATTTGCTTCTAATATGGAAAGCGTTATTTTAAACGTTTAAAAATTCAAATGACTGTCCTTTTTTATTATTATTGAAATCCAAATAAAAAAGAATGTTTATAAAACAAATATATTACAATACTACAGATTGCAGTATTATAATACAAATGTTGAAAACAATCATATAACATGAATCCTAGAGTACAATTTGATAATTATACAAATAAATTATTGTTCAATAATTTAATATTTTAAGAGTAAATATCAAAAATGGAGAAATTCTCGTCCAACACAGTACAATGAGAATTATTAATTCAAAAATATTAAAACATTGCATATTTGAAAGATTATGTCGAAACAATATTCAGAATGACTCTATTATGTTTAAAGAACTGTTATTGGTTAGTTTAGAAAATGATTTTCTTATGAGTAATTATTTGTGTTTTGCAGACTATCCATACTTTTGCATTGTAATCGTATCTTTAGAAACTTCTTGACTTTATTTCGTACAGATCAGCGTTGAAAATTATTTTCATACATGTGAATATTTGTGTATTATGCTGAGAATATTTTATGGAATAATATTTTGATACTTAAAAGTAAGAAATTATACACACAAAATAAAATGTTGACACAAATAGTTTTTATTCCAGAATATTCTTTAACGAATTGAAGTAAATTTAAGATGCTTTATGAGAGGAGTAAGATATTTCTCAATATATATATAAAGAACATGGTTTTAATTTAGACACAATTGCAATGGGAATAATGGAACCAAATTTCACAGTCTAATCAGGCATCCTTCCTGTTACATCCAAATACTGTTCATCATATTATAAGTCATTGTCTTGTGTTTCATCACTATTGTCCCACATATTTTTTAAATTATCGGCTTTAAACTCATATGACTTGGGATGAGGAACCACTACTTGTTTGTATTATTTATTCAAAATTTGATTTTTATAAAATTAAGGTTTTAACACAGACATTTTATATCTTGGTTCTTATGTTTTATAATGTGCCCCAAAAATTTATATAAATATTTACAACAGCATATTCAGATTTTATTCTGTGCACGAACTCCAACATTCATGCACACAGAATAAATAAAACAGTTTCTTTTGTATTCGATACATGACACAAACACTATAGTTATGTATAATTCATTTGCTCAAATTACTTTAAATATGTTCATAAATTATATGCCGACAAAAAAAAAACTTTGCTATTTTAAGAAAAGATTACATTCTTAAAGCTGCGATTAAAAAGAAACAAAAATTATGTTTGTTCATACGTAGTAAAAGAGGCAATATTAATCGTTTCTATAGATTTAGCATTTGTTATTTTCGTTCATTTACTTAGTATATTACTTTTTTGTCGTTCATCAGTGAATAATTATATTTTTATAAACTATTTAATGATGCGAAATTTAGATAAGTTTTTCTTAAATAAGTCGTCCTCACATATAGCTCAAAGCTATTAAAACAATGCTTATAGTTCTAAATAGTGTACAATAAATTAAAGGTAATAAAGACTTTATGAAAGTACCGAAAGCATTCTCAAGAAAAGACGAACTACGAAAATTCGACTTTTTTAGCAGTTTAATATGATTTCTTCATTTTTTTTTAAGACGGGGAAAACATTTTTCAAGTGAGAGACGAAAGAAAAATCTTTTAAATAATAAGTTATGTATCAATCTTGAATGTGTTAAATAACTGAAAAACTATTTTAATTCAATATACAATTTTTTCAAAAGAATTTAATTATGTGATACTTTTAAAATGAAAGTAATAATAATTATTTTTTCTGTCCTTTAGCCATTTTAGCTCCCTTTTAAAAAGAGTTCTCCGCAATAATTAAAAGAAAAGATTCGAAGCAAAAGAAATACTTAATTACCAAATAGTAAAAAAAAAAAAAAAAATACGGAACAAAGTTTCCAATTTTGATCCCGTTTTTAAAAATGACTCTGCTGTCATATATATATACTCTGAAAACACATAATGTAAAAATAATAAAAAGAATAATGCAATATTAATTTTTTTTTGTTTTATTCCATAATATTTCATTTTAAAGCATTAATATATAAATTATGACAAAAATAAATCTAGTTATTACATTGAAACATTTAATCAGAAGAATTGTTAAATTAGTTTTACCTATAACTACATTTGCATTCATAAGTTTAGTGTTACACAGTCACGTTTAAATTTCCAATTTTCTTTTCCGAGAATGTCATCCAAAAAACACAATTTATCATATTCCATGGAAATTCTCATGAATTCCAGTTTTTGCGGGTTATATTTCTGATTAAAAACAGCTTTTACGCGTATTGTATGTATTAAATAAATACACTGATACTATTGAATATATATATATATATATACATATTCAATTTTTGAATTGAAGAAAACATATTTCTTTGTCTTCTTCGTATGAATATAAAGTATAAAAAAGTATATTTTGAAAAGTAAACTAAATCTTGAAAATACATCCTCACTAGAAAAAATGTCTAATGTAAATGTCTAAATGTCAATTTTTGAATAGAAGAAATCATATTTCTTTGTCTTCTTCTTAAGAATATAAAGTATAAAAAATACATCTTGAAAAGTAAAGTAAATCTTGAAAATACATCCTCACTAGAAAAAAAGGTCCAACGTAAATGGCTAAAATGTCTTTTGTTCCTACTTATTGTTAACATGTTTTAATGTATTCTTCAGGATGTTTGAAACCCCCGAATTATCCATATATTTTTTGAAGTTGTCTGGACATTTATTCCTAAGCTCATTCAACAGATATACGTAATCAGAGTCCATACTGTTCAATTCCATTTTTTCAAGGATCACGTTAAACAAGAAACATAGAAAGTCTTTTTTGGAAAGAAGCAAGAAAAAACGATCTGTCATTTCCTGGAACTGTAGGTGCAAAGGCCAGTTAAAGAGAGCTATAAACACATTTAAAGGCTCCTCTTTGATCACTTCTTCGAACTGCTCTGTACTCATTTTCGACAAACAAAAACTTTTTGTTTGTGTAGGGGTGGAATCTTTCATGAGCCCTTTAAACACACCTAACTGCTCTTCGGGGGTTAATTGTTGGAGAAGATTGCCTTGAAGGACCACCCTATCTTCACAATACCAGGATGGTGAGAAAAAATGCTTCCTCCAGTCTGCATCTCCACATCTGATGTACACTATCCAGTGCATCACTGCGAACAACCACCGAGGACATGAAGGATATGGACGAATTGAAAAAAGATGGCTTCTGATCGCTCTAGGCATTTCATTCCACAGCGTCCTGGCCTCTTCCTCAAACCAGTAAACAGACGCCATTAGAAAGCGCAGATATACATTGTTATTTTCATTTTCAATATAATTCTTCGCAGTTTTTATTCGGTCGATTGTTCCATTATCTTTGAAAAAATATTCATTTGGTGGTATCGACGTACCAAAATTCAAAATGGAAAGGTGATCCAAAACCCACTGTTTAATTTGGTCACTTAATGGTTTCGATAATCTAGTTATTGTCTTTTTAATTACCGGAGGCAAGTCTAAATTCGATAACTTTTTCTCAACAATGGAATCCCTTTCTTTCACCGACACAATTCCACTTCTTGAAACTGTGATATCTGGATCACTGTACAAAAGAACGGCAACTTTCGTCATAGACAACAGCTCGAGAGAAAATATAGAATTTACCATTTTTGTCAATGGAACGTGTTAATATAACTCAAAATGCAGGAGTTGAGCAAACTCTAAAAACGATCTTGCTGAAATTCACTTCTTGAATGAAATAGATTTTTAAATATACTAGTTCTGGATCAACTTTTTCATGTGTCAACATTACTTATTGAATTTGGCGATACCTCCATGATTATATGTGGAACAAAGTTAGGAGACTGACGAAAAAAGACGTCTAATTTCGGCCAGATTCTACCTGGCGGTGAAGAATCCTAGTATTGGTATGAACTGAAAAAAAAAAAAGAATTTAAGTCAGTGAAATTTGCAGCAATTACTTGCATTCTTTTATAAATTTACAGTTAATGCATAACTAATTTAATTTTTTTTCAATTATTCGCATATTTTCTTGAGATACGTTCAATTTTATTTAACACAAGAAACTAAATTTTATTGTTAGGTTAAAAATTAATTACTTTTCTTGTACATTAATTTATGAACATCATAAAATTGAGTGGTGAGAAGGATAGAAAAAACTATGATATATGATTTAAAAATTCATAATTACTCTAATAAATAAAACGCAACGGTTTCAAATGTCTGGGGTAAATTTCACTCGAACAGTTCATACGTACGAGAATAAATGAGAGCCTCTGGTGAAAACTTTCTTTTTTATAATTGAAGCAAAATGCACGCGATTTGGATAAAATTACAAACATCAAATACAATAATTTTAAAAAACCAATTATGAAGACACAGCGCCATAATTAGCAATTAATCATCATTTTTGTATGCAAAAAAAAAAAAATCTTTTATTTAGAGCACTCTCACATTTAAAGAGATCAATTATAACTTATATTAAACTCATGTTTCAAAGTTCAAGTTATTTATGTGCGGCAAAACTTTGGAACCAGAAATAATTTACAAGAAATCAACAGAAATTTGAATACAAAATTGAATTATTTTGTTCCAAATTAAAATATTAAATAGTACATTCTGAGCTGAGTTGAAAATGAAATGTCATATACTGCATATTGTAGAGCTCTTTCCCTTTTATAGTATATACATATATTTATAAAATCCATAGTGAAACAGAATTTTCTATGAGCGAAGTACGTTGTCCTCGATTAAGACCACGTTTCTCAGCGTTGGACCTACGCCCCACAAGGATTAATTCTTAAGGGGGCAATTCGAAAAAAGACTCATTTAGAGCGTAAGTGATCTATTTATTAGTAATATAGCCGATTTTTACAAATATTTTTTTCTATATATTTGTGTTACGTGAGAACAAATGTTTTAAAATTATTAAATATCTAACTGCGTAAGGATAAAATATTCTTTCCAAACCGCTGCAATGGCTCTATTTCTTTTGAATTGCACGAAATAAAAAATCCTGGGACCTAAGTCTCTGCAGTGTTTTGCAGTATCGTATAATATTAATCAATATAAAGGTCTGAAAAATTGTTATAAAAGTCCGGTTGTTATAACAAATACGTAAATTATATAAATAATAGGGATATATGAATGGGGTAAGTAAATTCAGTTGGTAGTTTTTATTAATTTCATTTTTAAAAGCATCATTTTCTAGAAACATTTGTCAAATGATAAAGTATGTTGTGTTTTGCATTTGGGTATTTTAATATACATCTTTAATCTACGTTTATTTCAGTTCATATTAAGTTCTTAGTTTTTTTCTTCTTCCTTTACTCCAATGATTGGTACATTAAAAGAAAAATCTTCAGTTTTCAGAGGAATATTTAAAATTTGATTTCATTCCCGCTGTTTATGATGAAAGGTTACCTTTTTGTCTTTTATGCTAAAAATGTTTCACCAACGAATCAGTGAAACGTGGTAGTCTTGAAGCGCATTTGAAGGCAAAACATAATGCTCATATTAATTCAGATTAAAATTACACATTAATGTCCTGCTTCTAAAAAGAAGAAATATTCTGGATATAACAAAACGAAGATACTCGAGACTTAACTAAATTGGAAACCTATATGAAATCTCTTTCCAACAAACATCAAACGCAAGGATATCAATAAATTTTTATTTTTCTTTCAGGTTTCCATTGTAAGTTTCGAAAACTTACTTACTGTATCTAATATAATAATTTTCTAGTGATTTACAAAAACATTAACGTTTCATTTATCATTTAAGTTTTATTTAAAAATAAACTAAATAAACATTTAACGAAACTTATAATCCGTTGTGGTGAATTTGGAAATCATTGAAGGAGCAGGAATAGTCCATCTCTGGTCTAATATATTACATTTACTGTACGTAGGAATTCTTCTAGAAACTAAAAATATTTACAGATACATATGTTATAGCCAAAAATATAACAAAAACGACATTGGGAGAGGTTCTTTTCGAGCGATGGTAAACATTCGGATGTCCAGCAGCCGAATCACGTCACACATCTCGCTTACAAACTCTCGTTCGAATTAAAATATTTCGGAAAAATTAATTCTTTTGAGATGGCAAAAACTATTGATATTGGTTTCCAAATCTGATGCATTATCTCATCGGGAATAAAACAAAAAAAAACTAATTTTAATTTGAGAAGCCTTGTGTCCGATCGATGGGGAGAAGAAATTTGGAATATGTGAGCATGTAAAACATTAAAACAAATAAATGAATGGTTATTAATGAGAAAATTATTATTGCTGTGAATTTTCATTATTTATTAAAAAAGTCTTTGCTTATTCCGTCAAAAATTATATTTAAAAAGTAACACATGAAAGAAAATAAATTTTTCCTCTAGAGAGAAGAGTATTCTAAAAAATTCTTTATATTACATCGCAATAATTATTCTCAAAAAGAAAATTCTCCCAAGAAAAATGCCTTCACGGAAACGAACAATTTTAGGAGGCAATTTGATTTTACAACTTTATGAGCCGCGAACGACCTAGGACAGAGGTCGGAAGCGGCTCTTTTGATGTAAAGTTAAGGCTCTCCGGTTCCATACGAAAAAAATTAATAATTTATTATCAAAATCCTCGAAAATAAGGGAATATATTTTTAAGTACCTAATTTCTAAAAACTTCTATTTTTATAATCGTTCATTACAAAACGCTACGCTTAACATGTCTGTAATGAGATAAATTTGAACTATTGTTTTCTTCTTAGAGATAAGACTCCGTGACCATGTTCATCTTTCTGTCAATTGCATTCTCTTTCCGTCTCACCCAAACAGCCACTAGCCGTCTAGACGTGTTGTCAACCGGTCATCCTCGGACAGCGCGGTCGACGTTACATTGCATGTGTGTAATTTAATCGCTTGCGGTTTTAGCATGTCTATTCGCTTGTTGTTTCAAGAAGAATACAATTTAATAGCGAATTATCTTTTCAAAGGTATGTACGCGTATAATATAATAAAATCAGTAACAGAATTGGATTACTTATCTGAGGATCGTGGTAAGGAAGTAATAATGACAAATAAATTGCTTGCTGTTTTAGATAGCTAAGTAAAATTTTACAAAAAAAACTCTCAGCTCCGCGCCATCAAGGCATATGGTAAGAAAAGATAATAACTGAAGAAGAAAACCCAGAATTTAATCAGGATTGGACGGAGTCGTTTGCATTGATATGCAACACAAATGGCCTTCCGCTTTGTCTCATTTGCCACAAAAAACTCGCACACAATAAGAAGTCAAATTCGGAGAGAAACTTTACTACAAAAATTACCCAGCTTGCTAGTAATTAACCAACTGGTGACGCACGAAAAAAATCTGTTGAAGATCTGCATGAAAAACAACAACTGTCAAGTTCCATACAAAATAACTGGACGCAATCTCCAATAATGTAAATATGGCAAGCTTTGCAGTATCATTAGAAATTGCAAAAAAAGGAAAACCATTCACAGATGGTAAGTATGTCAAATATTCTTTATACGTGCATCTGAAGAGCGGTTTCGTAATTTTAAAAATAAAGCAAAATTCATGAAAAAATATCAAACATTTGCGTTACCTGCTAAAACAATACAAGATAGAACTGCTGAAATGTTTTCAAATGTAACACATATGCAAGTGGGAGGCATTCAACTGGCTTCTGCTTTATCACTTGCTATAGATAAGTCTTCCAACATAAAAGACACGACATAAGTTACAATTTTCGTCAGGTATATGTCGTCCCAAGATCCAAAAAAAGAACTACTAGGATTGCAACCACTCTGAAGGCAAACTCATGGTGATGATATAGCAAATGCTGCACAAAAATGCCTGATCATAATAGAATAAATATAAATTAAATCGTTTCTATAGCAACTGTTGGAGCCAGCAGTATAACAGAAATACATAAAAGGGTAACATTAATTCTTCAGAAAAAAATAAACCAAAAGAATTCCAACGTTTCACTGATAATTTATAATAATGATATGATAGCGCTTTTTACCCAAAAATTTCCAGCCGAAATAGTTGAGGTCTCAAACTTGGTAATTAAGATTATTAACAGCATCTTACCAAAAGCACTATATCATCGTAAATTTAAAGATTTCCTTGAATAAATAGATAGCCAGTTTTATGACCAATTCTGCACAATAAAGTGCGATGACTTTCCAGAGGTAACGTACTGCTACGTTCTGCTTTGTACTTGTGTGGAATAAAAACATTCCTCAATGAAAAAGCTATGAACATTCCGAACTGGAAGAAGACAAATGGCTGCAAGAATTCAACTTCATGGTTGATACCACAGTGAAAATAAATGAACTAAATCTAAAACTGCAAGGAAAGGGCAATTCTACCTACTTTTTGATTGAAGTAGTTTGTTTCGGAAAAAAAATTGCTTCCTTTTGTTGAAGACATGGAAATTATATCATTTTAAAAATCTGAAGCAATATCGCGATGAGACCAATGCAACTATTGACACGAATTACTTCAGCATAGCTTTAAGAAACATGCAGGATGGATTCGCTGAGAGATTCGAGCAATTCAAAATATATGAAAGTAATCTCGCGTTCATGGTATATCCCCTCAACACAAATATAAATGAGATCAACTTTGAGCCATTTCGAATTGATGCTGGATCGCTTCAAATGCAGTTGCTGATTTGAAAACCAATGACTTATGGATTGACAAGTTCACAGAACTCAAGAACAAGTTTGAGGAGTTGGAGGTCCAGAAATTCATGCATATCGCTCACCACGAGTGGACAACTCTAAAACAAATTCCGCTAGTGGAGGCCCTCATATTCGGCGCGCGCATGGAATAGTCTTCCAGAATGCTACAGTGAGGTGAAGTTGGCATATGAAGTGCTGACGATCTTCGGGTCGACATATTCGTGTCAGAAAGCGTTCTCTTACATAAATATGATAAAAAGTAAAGTTAGAATTCAACTAACAAATAAAAATCTAGAGTCGTGCTTGATCCTTAAAACAAGTTATAAGCCAGACTTAATCAAACTTTCAAAAGACATGCAAAGCCAATGCTCTGTTAATGAAACTATCTATATTTAAATTTTTATATGAATAAATATTATTCCGTATTTAAAACCGTTTATTTTAAATCAACTATATATTTTTAAGCAAATACAAATATTTAATTGAAAATTTTTAGTGGCCCTTAAAAAACTGGGAAATTTTGTAAATTGTAACTTTTGGCTCTTCCGTTTCAATAGGTTGCCCACCCCTCACCTAAGAAAGTAACGCGTAGGTCCGAAATTATCGGTGAAAATCGATCACATAATAATTCCATATAAAATCCAACGTTTTTATATGGTGGCAAAGTTTATTAAAGAAAATTATTGAAATATTAGTTAAAACTGTTGGTTATTTTTAACTTTAAAATTTACTTAAAAGAGACATTTGTGAGCGTATTAAAAAATTCATAATACTCATAAAATCAAAACATGCATTTGAAAATTTGTAAGTCACTGTATTTAAAAAAAATGGGAACCAGAATCCAGAAAAAATTATTGTGAAAAGATACGAAGCCAAATATTGGAAACTTTCTTTCTTGCGAATGATGACTGATGTAAAGTCAGCAACCCTTACTATCTCGGAGATAGTAAAGGGGAGATAGTATCTCCCCTTTGTGAGTACAAAAGGTTTACGATTCCTCATGCGGCGTGGGGAGTGCCCGGTGTTCCCAGAGGGGGAAAGAAATTTTTCCTCAATCCTAAAAGCGCCGAGAGGAAAGAATATTTTGACTTATTAAAATTATTGAAATATGAGTTAAAACTTGTCGCAAACGTCTAAATATTGCATTGTTAGGCGAGTACGAACGATTCCCAAAATTTCAAAGCTCTAGCTTGATGGGAAGTTGGTTAAATTAACGATCGAAAATTTGATGACACACACACACCAAGTGAAATTCAGAAAAACGTTGTAAAAATGCCGCCAAGTTAAATAAAAGGTGTCTTTATTACCCAAAATAAGGTAATGCCTTGTTAAGAAGCTGAAAATGAAATAACAGTCGTGATGAAGTTGTAGTCAACGATATCTTCCTTCCTTAAAAAGAATTCGAGTGTTGCGTCATTCTTAACTATAGTTGTGAATTCGAGAGCGAAAAGGTGTTTAAATTTTGCATTAATTTCAGGTTTGTGTTATTTGAAATAATTATCAAAGGACTAGCTTCACTTGAATTTCTTTAAGAAATAAGAGAGTCTATATATCGATTGATTTTGCAACGTCTTCTAACAAAGCCAATTGGCGACGAACCTCTTTATTTTGAAACTTGGTCAAATGACGAAGGCGACGTCGGTCACGTGTTTATAAGGATACAAAATGAACAATTTGAAGTTAAGAAATGGCTTTTCAGATAATTATAAAGAATGAAAATTGTCAGATGAAATTCTAAAAAAAAATATATCGAAAAGATTTTCTGTCCCCGAATGACGACGCAAATTTTTTTCTCCTATCTTATTTAAGGATTTCTTTTACCGGAAAGGTATGTGCACATTGTGTTTCGAGACGCAATCTTATCTTAAAGTAATTTAATTTTCAAACTTCATTTCCACTGATGTTGAGAAAATAATAACTATTGGTAACGTTTTATGTGCATAAAATTATAACTTAAGGACTACAGTATAAAATTAAATTTTTTGCATCAGGAAATAAATCAATTTACGGAATCATTTTTTTTTTCTTTCACTATAAAAACAAATCATGACAAAAAGACATTTCTCAGACATTCTTTATACGTTAAACACCATTACAATAGGTAAAAATGTTCGTTATAAAATCTTGATACAGTAATGCTGATATAGTAATTATGGTTTCTTCTTCCCTAACCAGTATCCAAAACATATTCACATTTAAAATTATTTCATAAGCCGTTCAAGTTTCCAAATTAATTATTTCAATACATTCCTTGAGTTTTGTTTGACCGTAAAAAAGTAATGCCTGGTCTGCTGTACGATTATGCATAGCCTCTTGTTACTATTCACATGATGCAAGACATAGAAACAAACATCTTAATTGATGAATGAATA
>BMAW01019687.1:0-19249 GCA_019974015.1 Nephila pilipes | reverse complement strand
AGCCCCTTGTTACTATTTACATGATGCAAGACGTAGAAACAAACGTCTTAATTGATGAATGAATAATATAAAATCCAATTACGTTTATGTCCTGTTATAAGCTCATTTTGAAGATATTATGTGTATATGCCGTTTGAATTTTTTAAAAAAATAAACCCGTAATAATTAATTTCTTACCGATTCATTCTGATAAAAGCTCTATGGCATGTTAATTTTTTTTTATTTGCGACTTTATGATACAAGCAAATTGCGTCTTTATAATATAAGTGAATAATAATTGCGTCCTTATGATATAATTGAATGAAAAAATTGAAGTTATATTTTCCGCATTCTATTTGGGAATACTTTCTTAATAATTATTTTAGTACTGAAATTTGTAGGACCATGTATTCTTACGTATGTTCAAAGCATGCATGTACCTCAGCAGTTACAAAAGGAAGCAATTATTATCTTCCACTACGAAGCAATAAAATATTTCCATACTTAATTTCACTTGATAACTGAGCTGTACTGAAATTTCAAATGGATGAACAGTTCAGAATATTCACTGCCAGTATTTCCCAAAATGTATAGTTCAAAAACTTCGTTTTTTGTAAACTAATTAAAATTTTATTGCATTAAAAAAAGTAAGGTAGTTTGTGAACTAAAAAATACTTTAAAAATAGAACTTGTGCAAAAAATATATTTGCATTCATAGAATATAATTGTGGTAGTATTTAAAAGGTGATTCTTTTGTAATATCCTTACCTAGAAAACATTTATAAATTGCTTGACTTGATCTATATTTTTTGGTTATTTAGGTAAATGTTTTTTGAAAAGTGAAATGGACGTAAAATAAAAAGATTTTTTTTTCAATAGATGTATTTTTAAGTACTAGCTTGAATTTATTCCTTTCCGATGTTATATTTAAAATATTCCTTTTTGCTTCTTTTGGGGGCCGCGGTAGCTTAGTGGTCAAGGTCGTGGATTAGCGGCCGGGGTTTTTCGTTCAGTCGCGGGTTCATTCCTTGGCCGCCAAAGACCCGCCGTGTAGTCGGGGCTGATGCACGTTAAAACTGTTCGGGGCCCAAAGTCCTCCCGTTGGCGTGGTGTGGATGTTAGGAGAGGGGGGTGCCAGCACAGGTGTCGTCCTCGTCACTTGACCGTGGTTCAAAATTACGAGGTCCGTCGCCAATAGCCCTCGTGTTGCTTTTAGTGCGACGTTAATATAAAACTAAGCTTCTTTTGGTGATTTACACCTTTAAAACCTTGTATCAAGCACGTCAGTTTCAACGTAGATATTTTTCTTTTGTGGAGGCAATTCCTTCTAAGTACACCTTCAGATATTAGATTACAAGGGAGTGGGAGGGACAGGGTGACATGATGTTCTTATAAATATACTTCGTGGTTGAATAAGAAAGAATTTTTTGAAGGAATACGCTGATTCTTTTGATGTTTGGTTAAAGTAACATTCACGTATCTGCAATTTTTGATACTGAAAAAGGGTAAAATAACGCTCGAACGATATTTTACATGAGAACATATAATATGTAAATGTAAAACAGCATGTGTTATGTAAATGTTTTGAAAATAGTACTAGAAAGATATTTAAAAAAATATATATATTTTTCTTTTGCTAAGAAACTTACTCTCAGAGAATTATCTATACCCATAAATATATTTCGAAGGTGTTAATAAACTTTAAATCACGGTTTTCTTCTAAATAATACAACTCAAATAATTCGATTTAAAAACCAACGTTTTTAAAAACAACGTTTTTATATGGTGGCAAAGTTTATTAGAGAAAATTATTGAAATATTAGTTAAAACTGTTAGTTATTTTTAACTTTAAAATTCACTTAAAAAGAGACATTTGTGAGAGTTTTAAAAAATTCATAATACTCATAAAATCAAAACATGCATTTGAAAGTTTGTAAGCCATTCTATTAAAAAAAAATGGGAACCAGAATTCAGAAAAAATTATTGTGATAAGACATGGTGCCAAATATTGGAAACTTTCTTTCTTGCTCATGATTATTGACTAAAAGTCAGTAACCCTTACTATCTCGGAGATAGTAAAGGGAGTTAGTGTCTCCCCTTTGTGAGTACAATAGTTTTACGAGGCGTCATGTGGTGTGGGGAGTGCCCGGTGTTCCCAGAGGGGGGAAATTTTTTTTCCCTCAATCCTAAAAGCGCCTAGAGGAAAGAATATTTTGACTTATTAAAATTATTGAAATATTAGTTAAAACTTGTCGCAAACGTCTAAATATTGCATTGTTAGGCGAGTAAGAACGATTCCCGAAATTTCAAATCTCTAGCTTGATGGGAAGTTGGTTAAATTAACGATCGAAAATTTGATGACACACACACTCACACACACACACACCAAGTGAAATTCAGAAAAACGTTGTAAAAAGAAAATACATTAGAATACCTGTATAAAAATTTATTAAATGATGTTTTACATTACGTACAGGGATTATTTAAATAATTGGAACGCAATCGATATGAGATATAATTATTTGACCAGAATTAGTTTAATGATCAAAAGATAATCATGAAAAGTAATTGTATAATTATTCACAAATATAAGTTTCAAAACGTGAAGAAAATGGGCTTTGTTCAACATATTCTTTGAACCTATTAGGACTCCGGCTCCAAAATTCCAAGAGAAGATTTACATAGTTAAAGTCTTCCCATTTCTTTTCAATTTTTTCATCCAAAATAAAAAGCAATAATTCTAGAAAATTCCTTTCCGTTATGTATACCCAAAGGCTGTCTGCCATTTTTAGGAATTGACTTTGTAACGGCCATTGCAGATACATTCTCAAAACCTCAAAAGCTTCTCTCTTCAAAAATTCCTTTTTTTGTTCGACGTTCAAGTTTGAAAGATAAATTCGCTCATTGTTATTGATTCGGTTATTCCGTCTGATTCTTCCTGCCAGTAAATTCAGTGTTTCCTCAGAAGGTAGTCTTTGTAACATGTGACCCAACACAGGCATTTTTCGATCCCAAAGCAATGAACAATGAAACAATTCATATCGCGTTTCATCGGCAGATCCTTGTTGCAACCCGTTAATCCAAAATCTCAAAACTTGATTTCCTGGTATAAGTTGCGAATGCACTTTTTTGAGACTTGAACGGTATACCCTATTTTTGTAAGCACTTGATTTTATGAGAATTTCCTTCTCAATTGCGGAAGCTTTTTTCCACAACCTTTGTGCTTCATTCACCATGCAATAGTAACAAGTCATTGTAAAACGTTGTATGGTAGTGAAATTTTGGGAATGAACCAATCTCTTAGCTGTTTCAAAATGATTAATCGTTCCCATAGAGTCCCAACAAAAGTCAATAGGCTTATGAACGTCCCGGCCTAATATTTCAAAATGATTTGTCTTCCACATTATTATTTCAAAACAAATGGGCTTGATGAAGGGTATTAGATTTTTTTGACACACCATTGGTAATTCATACCGAGATAATTTTTCAAGCACCAGAGGCTCCCAGTCATTGTTGTCTGTGAAACAAGATACAATAGTCGTGCCGAGTTCTTTCACTTCAGGACTGTTGCAAACTAAGACTGCCACTTGCACAAGACAAAGATGGTTCAGCGTCGGTACAATACTCATTTTCAGTGCTGTTATTGATACAAATTAAGATCTCTGATAGTTCAAACGTTTTATGAAATCGGTTCATTCAAGAACGGGGTGAGAAAGGATTATGAATATTACAATCAAGAGCCGTCTTCTTTTTTTTTTATGCGATTTCTCAAGTTTCCCTGAAAATCAAGTGCATTTTCATTAATATCTCTATCAATATTAAATACATAATTGCAAAATATGAAGAAAGTGTTCAGAAAAAAGTTGCATTTGCCTTTCGGGAAACAATACTTTATAAGTTTCGACTATTATTAAATGACAATTATTAAAATATTAACTATTAAATTATTTCTGTCATGCAGAAAAATTTAGCCTTTAATTTTTATATTTTTTAAGTACATTAGTGTAAAATGGTTCATCCAAATAATTATCTTTAAGCCAACAAAAACCTTTAAGGATTGATGTAATTGTTGTTCACATACAACGCGATTTATTGAGGTAGAATTCCCGTTTCCAATACTGTTGAGGCAAAAGTCAAGCTATGTTCATACGCACATATTCAATTCGATATGTTTTAAAACCTGATAAAGCTGTCTTTGTCTAATGTTACTTAACCATATTCAAAACTAAAGGAGATTTTCGGATAGATAATTGCTCCAACATCAATACCATATTACTATCAAAAAAAAAAAGTTCTATATTTTAGGTGTATAATGTGTTCTTTATTTTGTTTCCTACAATGTATTTCTTAAAGAAGTTTAGACTATTCATGTTGAAATAAGAAATTGTTTATTTATTACGCAGTTTTGTATAAAAATTAGTACATATAGCAGATTGAAAATATGTTCCTGATCTAGTTTCAGGCTGTTTCAAAATTATGTCAATTTTTTTTTTTTTTTTGACGTTGCACCCTGGCTAGAAACTTGAGATATGAGGTAGATAGAAGTTAGAATTTATTAGTCATGTTTCACATAGATTTGTCTTTCGGTTTTGCAACTTTTCACAACGTTTTTCTGTATTTCACTTGATGTGTGTGTGTCATCAAATTTTCGGTTAATTTAACCAACTTCCCATCAAGCTAGAGCTCTGAAACTTTGCGAATCGTTCTTACTCGCCTAAAAATGCAATATTTAGACATTTGCGACAGGTTTTAACTAACATTTCAATACATCTTTTTTAATAACGTAATTTGTGTAGTAACGTGGTGCCACCTATGGAAGATATATTGAATTACGCAGAGAGAGTGATCTTAAAGACGAGAGAGATATAAAGTTTTAACTAATATTTCAATATTTTTTTGAATAAATTTTGCCACCATTTAAAAAAGTTCATTTTTATCTCGAATTTTTCTCTGAGTTGCTGAGCTTAAATGTCTCATAGTGTGAGAACTGAAGTGAACAGAATTAGGTAATCTAACCTAAAGAGTATTATACTTTTATTTTCGCCTCACATATTACGTGCCGTTCACTAACATCAATAAATAGCGTGGTTTTTTTTTTAAAAAAAAAGAAGTCGGTGTCTTTTCTAATGCGACGCCTATATCTCCTGTCTTAAAGAAGAAAAAAAAAACCTACGCTAAATATGAACACAAATATAAATTAGACGCTGTCAAAAAAAAACTTTTTCTAAGAGACGATTACATTTTTAGAATTGCGCTTAGGGAGATAAAAATCATACGATTCTTTGAAATCCTATTTCCGACAAATGTCGCCGAATATGGATTTAAACTTAGCCTATATTTAGAGATATAAGATACAATCAATAAATACGTCGGTTGAGGAATTTCACATAATGTAAGTAAACTATCTCAAAACTATTAATCGAAATTTCTTACGCATTTATTTCATTGTGTCTTTGGGTGCAAGATGTCCTTTAGCTGCTGAACCAATAGCGTACGCATTCTTTCACTTCATGATACATTTAAAACCGTTGACTCCGAAATGCATTTTGTTCTCACGGTAGATGAGGAATTCGCTCGGAAACAGGTCTGTACTTCAGGTGGGTGTGGTCGTCTTCCCTCTGGAACTTTGGCCGTTTAGCTGAGTTGCCCTTCTCTTGCAACATAATAGCAACTTCGAGAAGTTTAATAAGACGTTTCTATTGGTTGCCTACCTAAGCTTCGATAACGTTTGAAAAGGACTCGACCACATGTGGCCCAACACTACGGAAGAAGGAAATGAATGATCTTTGCCCCTGTTCGATTATCGTCTTTCCCCCTTCCCTTGTTAGACACTTAGCAATATCATATGTGTCACACCAGCAACGATATTTCGCCCCTGTTTATCTAAATATCATATTTTGATGCAATACAATGCCTCTGCCCACTTTTTATTGACTGTACCTAATAGAAATAATTCGATATAAAAACCAACGTTTTTATATGGTGGCAAAGTTTATTAAAGAAAATAATTGAAATATTAGTTAAAACTGTTGGTTATTTTTAACTTTAAAATTTACTTAATAAAGAGACATTTGTGAGCGTATTAAAAAATTCAAAATACTCATAAAATCAAAACATGGATTTGAAAGTTTGTAAGTAATTCTATTTAAAAAAGAATGGGAACCAGAATTCAGAAAAAATTATTGTGATAAGACACGGCGCCAAATATTGGAAACTTTCTTTCTTGCTCATGATTATTGACTAAAAGTCAGCAACCCTTACTATCTTGGAGATAGTAAAGGGGAGATAGTATCTCCCCTTTGTGAGTACAATAGTTTTACGAGGCCTCATGTGGTGTGGGGAGTGCCCGTTGTTCCCAGAGGGGGAAAGAAATTTTTTCCTCAATCCTAAAAGCGCCTAGAGGCAAGAATATTTTGACTTATTAAAATTATTGAAATATTAGTTAAAACTTGTCGCAAACGTCTAAATATTGCATTGTTAGGCGAGTAAGAACGATTCCCGAAATTTCAAAGCTCTAGCTTGATGGGAAGTTGGTTAAATTAACGATCGAAAATTTGATGGCACACACACTCACACACACATACACCAAGTGAAATTCAGAAAAACGTTGTTAAAAGATAAAGAAACTTCGGCCTAGTGTATATCACAGTCTATTTTCGAAGAAACATTCTTCTAAAAAGTCAAAATATATATAATTTTTCGACAATAATACCAAATATATCATTATGTAAAGCAATAACGTTCATTACCAAAAAAATAATTAAAACGTTAATTTTACCGTATAAAAAAAGAGTTAGAAACGCAATTTATTTTATTAATGTGGAAAAAATTTAGGAAAGGAGATTTACAACCTAATATTCCATCCTAATCTTTATTATCGATAAAACATTCGTGATTCGGTTTCAAATGAGTTTTGATAACATTTTTGAATAAAAAAAAAGTTTGGAATTAACGGAATGCAAGTCCTTTTCAGAATTTAAAATTGCAAAAATTATGAACAAAGGAATCAAATTGTAACCTATCTAAATAAAAGAATAACTAAATCTCTATCCGTTTGAAGTAGAAGTAATTTTCTTACCCAATTAAACAGTACCTAAATACAATACTTAACAGTGTATGTTTACAAGAAAAGAGTCACAAAACCGCAAACACAAGTCCAGAATTTCCGTTGTGAATACTAATTATAGAAGAAATTCTTCTAAAATTAGAATGCACAACGGAAAGAAAAGACATTTGGATGAGAACATTTCATTCAGAACAGCGCGAATCCAAATCTAATGAAATTATTTCTGATATTTCTCTTTTGAACTAAAGGTAGATAATGTTAAGTTTTAAATGTAAAAAAACAAGGTATAATATTCATACATATAGGAAGGGTGACAAAGAATAATCAACACCCTTTTTCCTCCCCTAATTTAGAAAAATAACCAATAATCGTAAAGATTTGACAATATTGAAAATCACAAGGAAATAACACGCGTGCACCTGATTTTACATGCAAGAATGGGAAAAAAATTGTAATAAAATAATTTTCAAAACGTGGAGCTAACGTTAAAACTTAGAGGAGTTAAAGAAGCAGAGCAACATTCTAAGATAAGTGGCAAAATATGAATAGGAACAACGATAAATAATGCATTTACATTAAAGATAACCAACAAATAATACAAAAAAAAAAAAAAAAAACATTTCGATAATATGGCGTTCGAAACGGGAATGATGTTAGGATATTTTTCCAAGTTCATCAAAAAAAATTTCCTTTTCATTTGAAATGGGGCTAGTATTTCGTGTAATCATCGGTTAAAGAAGTAATGTACAATTTAAAAGAGAAAAATAGTTTACAAGAACTAATTTCTTCGAAATAGTCAGAGGGAATCTCAAAAATAATGCTCCACTAATTAGCAAATTTCATCAAGGGGGAAATATTTTACAAGAAAAATAAATAACACAAGAAGTCAACGGAATAATTCATATATGAAAAGGATTACGTACCTCGATTAAAAAATTTTTTCTTTAAAGATCACACTTTTCAGCTCTTGTGAGAACGAACACCTCCCTTCTCAAACTCAAGACGTGTTCTCCAAGAATTTCAGGCTGCTTTAATGTTCAGGAAAGCTTGGACAATAGTACAGAAGTGACGTCAGATAGACTCGCCAGGACAAGTACAGGCGTCCTTAAATTAGGGAGTGCACAGCTCAATGTCCCTCGTTTCAATGTCTCTTGTACGCTAAATAATAAAAAATTATTAAATCTAATTTCAAATCTTAAAAAATATACACTACATTTCGCTTCCGGAAAGTATCAACATTTATTTCCGCAAAACTTTGGAAATCTTAAAGATACATTTTATTTTTTAGAATTAAAAAAAGAAATTGAATTTTCTTTTGGTTGAAATAAAAAAAAATACAAAACAATTAAAATATTTCAGAAATATCCAATTTTAATGCAAAGTAAATAATGGGCATAATAACACCGGTATTTTTTTTTTTATACATGGATTTTCTTTCAAATTTCACACTTTCCCTAAAATTATTTTTATACCACAAATTTTAAGACCAAAAGGAACATTGAGTCAAATTGTATCTGTTCAATAATTAGGTTCAATAATTTATTTCATTATTTAATGGCTATTAAATTTATCATCCAAAATAAATGCGAGTAAATATTTGTTTAATTCAATTAAGCATTGGATTTGGCAACTTGGCTTAAAATTTAATTCGTTAAGTAATTAGTTTTAATCATTTAATTTTTATTAGTAACAATTAAATTATCGCATTATCATCCAAACATTCGTGTACATAAAATACTAGCTGATACCCGCCCGCTTCGCTGGGCAGACGATAATATTATATTTTGGAACCTATACGGAAGATATCAAGAAAGTTTTTGATTTTTAAACGATAATTATAATCTGAATTTAAAATTTTAAGAAATTGATTGTCTGTAATAATGGTTATCCACGACTTTCAAATATATGAGAAAAGTATTTAATAGTTAATAGTTTATAAATGAAAGTGTAATTTAGTCAGTAAATCTGTCGTTGAACAGAATTCTGCATACCCATGAGGTACTGTAGTGCGATGCGTTCTCTACATGGCGGGTCCCCAGTAGGCCTAAACCATGTAAAAATTGACAACATAAAAATATAAATACATTTTTATACATTTTATCTTATTTTTTAAACCTATTGAATCAATTTTTTTTTGTGTATTACATTTCTATTGTCTTTATTTTGTGTGCATGGCAATTTTTGAGAATGAAAACTACATTTTTATTCTTTATTATATCAATTTATTAATCTTAATTATTACATTCATTATTATTTTATCTTATTCTAATTTTAGAAATAGTTAAATATAAGAAAAATATGAAATAATATGCCTACATTTCCAAAACTTTTCTGTAGACAACATTCTTCGTTCGTTTTTCTGGTTGAAGGATGATTAGATTTTCACTCATTTTATAAATCGACACCAGCTAATTTTAAACTCTGCCCTTGGGCTTTATTGATAATCATCGCAAAGCAAACTCTAACTGGAAATTGCAAACGCTTAAATTCAAAATGATAATCTGTTGGAATTAGTGGTATTCTAGAAATGAATACATTTTCACCCTCATACTTTCCTGTAAAAATAGTCGCTTCTATAACGTTTTTTCAATTTGAAAACTCTAAGAAAAAACTGGTGCCGTTACATAATTTAGGAGTATTTAAATTACGCAAGAACATTATTGGTGTACCAGTCTTTAGATAAAGAATATGAGGCGGTATGCCTGGTGGATTGAGTGTGTGCAGAAACTCCACAGGATAATGGACAGTAACTTCTATCTCTATGACTGTATCTATAGGTTCATACTTTATATGTTCAGTTGTCGGTTTCTCTAGGATAAAATCGTTAATTTTATCAGTTTATTCATTTGTTGGAGTCAAAATTGCTCTTTCTTTCAACCACGATAAGCTATCTAGTGTGCCACATTCAATATTTCCGTATATTCTATCAGTCAAAGTAATCAAATCTCCCACAGTATCTCGTAGGTTCTTCGGAATAGTTATTTTTTCTTCTTGCTCTGTAATATTTTCGTTACCTATGTCAATTAATAGTTAGAAAATTCTTTCGCGCTCAAGTCGTTTTGAAGAGAGATCCTCATAATAACTTTCAAGGATAAGACTTTTATATGAGGCCATAAAATTGAAGATTTCAAACCGGCTTTTAATTTCATCTGAGCGTGTCCCTCGGGTATGCGGAATGTAAGTTTGTCTAAAGTCACCAGCTAAGAGAACAGTAAAACCACCCATTAGTCGATTACTTCCTCTGATGTCTTGTCGTATCCGGTTGAGAGCTTCAATTCCTTTCTTGTGAGCCATAGTACATTCGTCCTATACTATAATTTTTGTTTCTCTGAATACGTGCGCCATGTCACTTTGTTTGTCATAGCGTCTTGAGTTCGTTCATGCAAGTAGCGAGGTCCTCCAGTAAACGAAGACGGCAACACAACCATTTTACCTATTTCTGAAGACTGTGTATCTTTTTTTGCCATAGCGTCTTTTAAGTGGACATATTCCTCACTCCTAAAATTTTTCTGATTGTTACGAATCCATTCAAGCCTTTCAGTTTCTATTTTTGCATACATGTCGACCAAAAACTGATTAAACAGTTGACGAAAGGGCAATAGATAATTGATTTCCCCAATACGCTCCATCAACCTATAGCTGAAGAACTCAGAAGCAGAGACAGTCTTATTGATAGGAGCCTTAGTATTGCTATCAAGTTTTGAAATATTTATACAATGACCATCTTCCCCACGAAAAAACATCAAAGGGTACTGAAGAGCATCGTAAGCTCGATGCGTTTCACTAATTCGTACCAATTTACTGTATCTGCTGTTAAGAATGATATCTCTTTTTTCGAAATCCTGACCCACAATAAGGACAGATTCTTCTTTATTTTGAGGAGCATTGAAATGACCTTTGTGTTCTCCAAATGGTTTTTTATCGGCATTAATTATAACTTTATAATTGAACTCTTTTGGTCTTTAGGAACTGAATAAACAGCAGCTTTGAAATCGCAAATATACCTGTTATGTTCATGTAGCGCCTTTTGTAATTGGCTAACTAATTCTGGCTTAACACCTGGGAAAATACCACAACGAATGTTTCGTTCACGTTCAACATCAAAGAGAAAGTATAGCTGAAGAAAAGAAGGTTGTTGAGGAGGCTCAGCCAAAAGGCTACTTATCCTGTGGTATACCTGCCCCTGGACTTTAAATGTTGGCATAAAATTTCCCTCCTACAATTTTTTTGCTCCGAATGACGTCATCTGAAAACATTCATTATACTTACGAATTGTAGAAAGAAAGTGTTCTGAAAGTTGATCCTAATGGTTAAGAAGACTATTCAAAGGTTCAGGGTAGGATCTAATAGCAGGAAGCTGGACTTGACCACCACTGCAGCACATTCCTGGAGGTTCTTCTATCCATTTTAAAGCACGGCATCTCGAACAGGGCAAACGTTTTCCGATACTGACAATTTTATCATTTGAATAGTCAATATCTGTTATATATATATATTTAAAATCAAAGCTTTAGAAGTCCATGGCACTAATTAAACATTTGATCTTTTTTCATTGTATTTAATTACAGCTGCCCGATTCACATGGGGGTTATTAGAGAAGTATTTTCGTACTGCTGCTCTATGTACTTCAGGATGGCTTTTAGTATATTTTGAAGCAACTTCTCTATGTATTTCAAGATGACTTTGAGTATACTTTTAGCAGCTTGTCTTACTTATTCATATCTAATTGAATTTGTGAATCTTTTTCTTCTTCTTTTTTACCTTTATATAATTGAAGAGATATTACATCATTAATAATCGATTCACTTGAACTTGATAAAATAATGATAGATATTGATTGAGTCTTTGAAAGTAGCACAGATACATTTTCTTGAGGCTGAAACTCTAAAGATGACACATTTTCTTCATTTTGTTTCACATTATCATAGACAGGATTAACTTTACTTTTATTGTTAATCCAACTATTTAAATATAAACATCAAAATGGCCACGATTACAGTTTCCCGTAAAACGTAATCTTTTTTCCCCCTAAATTGTTTCCCTAACAGAAACTATAAGGCAGCCACCTTGATACACTTCGAACTGATAGGGAAATAGCTCTGCCGCCTCCATAATTTTGCAAATAGATCCATACGTGTTTGGTTTACACATTTAGGTAAAATATAAATCGTTAGTATTATAAGAGGCGCCAGATAGCATTTGAATGCAGCATTTAAACCAATCCCAGTTGTTAAACACGTGAGAAACAATATTTCTCATTTTATACGCCATCGATATGTCACCAAACACCAGCAAAGATAGAGATGAAAATAAACATGCTCCGTTGCCAAGAATTTTAAAAACTTTGAAAGGAGTAGGTATTCCATCTATCCTAATATATTCAACATCCATTATTAAAAATTATAACTGGAAAGTAAATATGAAAAATCAATTTGTATTAACCTACAATGAAATACTTCTCTAGTTAAAAAATATAACCGAAATTAATTTTTAAATGTCAAATTATTTAAAAATTCAGCAAAAAATACTAACAAAAAAATAAAGTATAGTAAAAAGTTTTTAGCAAAAAGTCACCCGTATTACGTTATCCTTTTTGCAAAGGGATAACTCTATTACGCTAGCAGCACATCTGGAACTGCAATTGAATAAGACAGAATAGCTCTTTAAAATCATAGCATTAAAAATAATTCTGTATTCTGAAAACGATAAAATATCTAGTCATTTTAAAAAATCAAAAATTTTTATTTCCGAGAAACCAAAAGCTAAAAATTGCCAAAATACAGAAACAAACTTTTGCATAATATTTACATTAGGTTACAGTTAATGCATACATCAAAATAAATATTTTGACAGCTACTTATTTTTTTTTTTATCAATGACATGAATAACATACCTTTATTATTCATTTGTTAAAAGCCAACTTCAATAACTTAGTAAGATTGCGTTTAGATTTACAAATGTAATTTATCAATCATTATTAATAATAAAATACTTTTCTCATAAATTTAAAACTTACGTCTAGGTTCCACAACAATAAAAAATTATCGTTTGCTCAGCAAAACTGAAATCAGCTGGGGTTACCATAGTATAGCTTTTTAAAATTCACAATGCAAGGTCATTGAAATGCTTCGACTTGGCGGTGGAAGATATTTGGTGATATTTCGCAAAAAAGAGCCTCTTCACCAAAATCTTGCCAATCATTCATCAGCGCTTCAATATTAAATTATTTGATATTTTTCCATTTCGCACGCGCAAATCTTGCAAGTAAACTTAATTGGTAGCGATACATAGTATACATATAAGAAAATATATTCTGTTTGGCGTTGGTCATGTAATTTTTGGCGATAAAGTCGCCAAAATGACTTAACCGATAGATAAGAAAAGATTAACCGATGATAACTACATTTTGGTTAAGAATTCCATAAAATCCATTCTTAGTGAGCGTCTTCATTGCAAAATGAGTAACTGTACCAAATTTCAAGTCAATCGGTTGCATAGTCTTAGAGATATCGTGATGAGTCAGTCAGTGGTATTTCGCTAATATATATATAGATCAGGTCAATAGAGCGCTTTAAAATGTTAGAAAAAAAGCTTTTAAAGTTTTTACTCACGCATGCAACGTGAGTAGAAGAAAACACATAAATAATAATCGTGAGTAAATCTCATGGATGTAAACACTATAGTTCTCTATCCATGCGTTATGTATTCAAACTAATTCGCGAAAATATGCATTTTCACCTGAAAAAAAATTTCATACAAGCTTTATTTCTTCGTAACTTTCATCTAGCAACGGCAGCAGCTACTACATTTTGTAGTAATAACATTTAGAAAGATATCTGCCCCCTCTTTCTACATTGAAGGATGGGGGGGGGGCAGGATGTGTGAGAGAAAAATCAGCAAGAAGCAGAACGGACAAGAAAACTAAATAATTCGTGATAAAAACCAACGTTTTTATATGGTGGCAAAGTTTATTAAAAAATAATTATTAAATATTAGTTAAAACCTGTCTCAAATGTCTAAATATTGTATTGTTAAGCGAGTAAGAACGATTTCCAAAGTTTAAAGCTCTAGCTTCATGGGAATTAGGTTAAATTAACGATCGAAAATTTGATGACACACACACCAAGTGAAAAACGTAATAATTTTTAACTTTAAAATTTACTTAAAAAGAGACATTTGTGAGCGTATTAAAAATTCCCAATACTCACAAAATCAAAACATGCATTTGAAAGTTTGTAAGTCATTCTGCTAAAAAAATGGTAACCAGAATTCAGAAAAAATTATTGTGATAAGACACGGCACCAAATATTGGAATCTTTCTTTCTTGTGAATGATTACTGACTGAAAGTCAGCAACCCTTACTATCTCTCCTTTGTGAGTAGAAAAGATTTACGATACCTCATGTGGCGTATGGGGAGTTCCCGGTGTACACAGAGGGAAGGAACGTGACTTTATATTTGGGTGCATAACCCTCACGGGCTTTAATCCCCAGTTTTAATTAATTAGTTGGAGGTGAGACAGAACTTTGGTTTTCAGCTTGCCCAGAAGTTAATTCAAAAATTGAAAAAATAATTAATTGCAAGAGTAAAAAAGTTAAACGAGCAATGCTTAGTTATTAATTTTACAATTAAAATTAAAAGTTATAATAACTATGAATCAGTAAATTTTTAAAAATTTAATTTAAAAATTTACTGCTTCATAGTTGTTATAACTTTAATTTAATTTAAGTTATTAGATATTAGAATCTGAGTAGTCCATTTTATTTGCAGAATGGACATTAAGGTGTAGTCAGAGTGCTGACGACGAGAAAGAGAAGATTCTTGAAGGTGGTTCCTTTTTATCTTAAAAGTTTTAAATTTTAAAATTGAAGTTTTAAAATTTTTTTAAATAAATACTATTGATTATTATTACTGTTAAGTGAGGCTAATACTAGTGGCGTTGGTAGAAGTATCCTGACTTATTCCTCATGTCTGGTTAAGAAGAAATTGAAGCCGGTTCTTGAATGTGGAGAGGGAGCGTTCCTATTGGTACACACAGAGGGAGAAAGAAATTTTTTCCTCAATCCTAAAAGCGTCGAGTGGAAGGGATATTTTGAATTATTAAGTAATTGAAGTAAAGTGCAGTGAATTTAAGTAAAAATGAAAAAAGAGACAACTTTGCAACGAAAGAGACGCTTGGAAAAGGAAAAGAAAAAGCGAGAGGAGAAAAAATTGCTGCTTTCTGAGGACATACAGAAAGGTGCTAAGAAGTGTTGTAGCCTTGATGCTGGAACATCCCTAGACGCACTTCTCACACGTAGACAAAAGAATAATGAATGCCAGCGCCAGAAGCGAAGAAATGAATCGCTTAGCGCAATATTGACTCGCCGACAGAATAATGCTGTTCATATGGCATCTGTCAGAGCGAATGAAACTCCAGAAGAAAGTGCAACTCGCCGGCAAATAAATGCTGTTCATATGGCATCTGTCAGAGTAAATGAAACTCCAGAGGAAAATGCATGTCGCCGGATCTAGTAATCCAAAAATATTTGGAAACTAAGAAGGAAAGGCTTGAATGTGTTGTAAAAAATATTCAATAAATGATTGATAAAATTGAAATTATAATTAAAAATTTTATGTGTTTATCGCGTGTTTGTTTTGAATTTAATGTATAATAATTAATATACTTAGTCATTATATAAAAACGTTGTTTTTAAAAACGTTGGTTTTTATCTCGAATTATTCATTATTATTTAATTGATTGTGTAGACAAGTTATAATTAAACTTAAAATTCATTGTTTTATTCTGAATTGTTTATTATAACAAATTCAAAATTTTTCTTTCTTTGTATTCGACATTAAGTAAGGTGAAGCAATATTCCTGGTGAATTAAGAGTCCGATTATTGCAAATTATTTAATCTTTTTGTCAGCCATAACTGTTACTCAACTTCTTCATAAATAATCCAAATATTGAATCGTTCTACGGAAGTATTCTACTGTTAAATGCTATTCAAATAAGTATTTTAAACTATTCAAAAAAGCTTGGTATTTTCGCTACGGAAAACAAATGGAATTACGTCTACACATCCTATATAAAAATTTAATTTATTATATTTGCGAAAGCAATAAGCAAAATCAAATAGATAGAGAAAAAAAATAGCAAAACTCGTTCCGTTATTTAAATCAACTGGAAAATTGCCATTCTGTGGAAATTAATTTGAAACAACAAATGAGACTCAATGGATGAAAAACTACATATTTATGAAATTGTTTGATATCTTACGTATGCAATTGCGATTACATATTATCAGTACATGAAGTTTTAATTTATTCCGCGAGAAAATGGAACATCGTAGGTCAAATATTATACATCCCGCTGTACATACAAACATTATATGAAGAGATTTAAACAGGCTGAATAATTCTTTTTGGGGAATTCGTTTGCTTGACAAATAAAAAAAAAACGCAGTGAAGACAGGTATCACGAATGTTAATTCGCCAAATTTGAATGACAGTTATCAAATGGACAAGTAAAGAGAATGTGCAAGATAATTTTTGGCATTATATTATCACATGTAAGAATATACTCACAAAAAAGATACAGAGCTATTATCTCGATTAAATAAGAAACAAAAAAAAATTGTTCTTTTGCGCTGATAAATCTTAAACGTGATGTCTTAAAATCCCCGTCTTTTGATATACCTAAACATTTTCTCTTTTTTCCACATTAAATCAAAATCTGTGCAATAATTCGATTATTATTTTTTTTTCTTCAAAACATTGATCAAAAATGTCCTGTTGATAAGGGTTTCTTCGTTTCTACATAAAGAACTATTGAGTTAAATGTTATCTTCGTTTTTCTATTACTAAAGAGGCATCGGCAAACCAACTGGAAACTGGAGTGTGCATTTGTACGTAAGGTTATCTGAAGGTCATTCCTAAGTATTTCAAACATGTTTCTTGTCACCAAACAACTTTGCATAAGGATAAAATACGTGAAAGATTTTCACACAAATGTTACAGCTACAATAGTGAAATGAAAATTTAAGCAACTTAAGAAAAACGTTGCACCCAATTTTTCAGAAAAGCTTGAAAAAACACGACATGACATCAATTAATTCAAAGGGGAAATTTACGGATATGCGCAAAACCAGACTTAACTATGAAATTTAGAATTTTTAACTTCTTTCTAATTTTTCCCGAAGCATTAAGATTGCTTTTAAGCTCAAAATTTAAATAAAAAATTATCTGCAAAGTAGGATAAACAAAAAAAAGGCTTATATTTATAGAACTTTGATTCCAAAAATTCTTTTCTTATGATAAATGTATCCGATTAAATTTCTTTTTCTTCAAACTTTCATCGCACGAATACAAAGTTAACTTCTAACACATTCTTTGAAAATCGCTTTAGTATTACTTTCGTGGAGCAAAGAGGGAAATTCGAGTGCTCTTAAAATTTCTTTAACAGTATGCAGATTTGTCAGTATCATAAAATATTAAAAACATTTTCCAGAAAAAGTAGTTTCTTGGTATATTTTACGCTTATTAACACAAAAGTAACAGTAATTACATTTCTTTTAATTCGTTAAACTCTTTATCAAATAAAAAAAATATTAAATTTTCATTCTGACCTTATTAGCTAAAATTAAAAACAAAATCAAGTATTCGACAAATCAAAATAAACTCATGGATAAATTCTATTGATTTTCATAGGAGACTAAACTTATAATTTGCACTTATAAATTCAATCATTTCTTTTATACTTTTCCAAATATATAACTAGTTCATAAAACAAAAGAAAAAAAAAGTATTTAGTGTAAGATTTGGTCGCTTCCTGTTAAAAATATTCCATAACCATACTTCAGTATTCGTCTAAATTAGATGTCATAATTATTTCTGAATCAAACACCATTAAAGAGCTAATTTTTTATAATATTTTTGAAAGTAAAATGTTTTTTAAACAGACAAAAAATAACAATCACATTTGTAAATAAATATTGTCGAGAAGTATTCATCCTAATCTATCTGGACAAACGAAATTACGTATGATAAAATTTGAATTCGTCTGTTTCCAGAAAACATTCATTTGTTGATACGATAGAAAGGTTAAATCAGTTACGTATTACAGTAAAACATTACAAACCTCTGTCTCTCTCGGTAAAGTTCCTGCAAGAGAGAAATGAATAGTGTTCGTAGTATAAATATTACTTTTTTGTTCCTTTGAATAATTTTCCATTCAAATTTAGAATTTCTGTTGAAATTAAAATTTGCAATTCATGTTTGCTCCAGTAAGAACTCCATCTTTAATTTTTAACCCAAAATCACGCGTTTCTTGTCGTTATTTAAAACTATACCAAAAAGTTTTTCATAAAGTTTTAATAATTGGCGTTAAATATGACTTGGAGAATATAGGGTAAATATAAAGTGAAAATTCCCAATTATCTATATAATTTAGAGGGATATTAAATATAGTTTAGAATGGGTGGATTTCTTATTTATGGGAATCATCAAGAGAGATTATTAATTTCAAGAAAAAAAAATCTGTTTAGCTATTGGTAAAAAAAGCGTATTGGAATTTACCGTAATGTAGAAATTTATTTGTTATAATTTGAAATAGGTACACACACTTGAGGTATACTAAAGTGAAGTTAAGAAATTGATATTTTTAATTGTTAAAAATTTAATCAGCATTTCTTTATACAAACATGAAAAACATAATTATTACGCGGACTCTGAATGAAAAAAAAAAAAAAAAAGGAACAAAACGACTATTGCAGGTATTTAAAATGTAAAACAGAAGAAATATTTTTAAAACAACACATACAATTTATATTATAAGCTTATTTAAAATGGTAGACGCATATTTCTTAAAACTAAAGTAACAGTAGAAAATATTACTTACATTCAATGTAACACGTGGTGGCTAAAATGGTCAACTTTCAGAATTTTCTTGCATATGCCACCTAATGTGTATGTAATCCATTTTAAAACACATATAAATCGATGTTAGAGAAATTTTGCAATTATTTTATTGAACACTTAATTAAATATAAGAAACGATATTAAGTTTAATGTATTCACAAATCATTCGTCGGATTTAATATTTTAAATGTTCGACGAATATTATTTCTAAAATCAAAAGTGTATTTGAATTGCATGAAAATAAGAGCAATAAATTGTTGGGTATGAGAATAGTAAGAGAAGAAAAAAATATCATCTTATCAC
>BMAW01019676.1:0-14679 GCA_019974015.1 Nephila pilipes | reverse complement strand
ATGAAAGAATAATTTAAAATATTTAAAAAGACAAAAAACGAGAAAGAAATGTAATAATTAAAGAAAAATAAATGAAAATATGGAACCCAGCAAGTCAAAAAGCAATATGGGGCTTAGGACCGATTAAGCGGGGTTAAACTAGTTCAATGGTACCAACCTTCCCCCTTTGCGACTTGGTAGGCTGAATTAGGAAATCCAAATTGCAAAAGAGTTCATGATTAAAAGATGCAAACAAATTCAGCGATAAAATCTACAAAAATAAAATCTATAATTCCTGGTAGGCTGAATTGGGAAATCCAAATTACAAAAAAGTTATATATATATATATATATATATACACAGACACAGACACACATATATATACATACACACACACACACACACACATATATATATATATATACATATTTCAAAAATTTGAGTAACAAAATTAAAATAAGCTATATCGTCAAATAATAATCCAAAGAGGGGCACTGTCATCGCTTTCAATAAATACGATACAATTTTTGAAAGATGATTGATCTGAAAGGAATCGCTATTGAATGAGAACGGCGTACATTAAGCAATTTCAGATAGTTTAAGAGAGTGAGAAGAAAATAAATTAAATGCGACATTTGCCTACAGAATTGCGGTGTATAACCCTAAATGGTCCCAACATGGCTAAAGACTGATTGCTCCGTGATGAGGCGGAAATTAGTTTCTAACTACTGATTCAGCTTGTGGAAGACGTACTAAAGATTGTTCAACAGTTATCTCTTCTTCAGATGACTTGTACTTATGACTTATTGCAAATGGCAACAGGGCTGCTAATCCATCTCACTTATGATCCGTGTTTATTTTTGCTATACAGTGAACAGTATGAACCAGAACAATACGCAAAAGACTGCATGTCAGAAGTCCCTTTGGCCGCACGCAAGTTGCATTTTCATTGAACACCTGGGCAGCACGAACGGCCTTCAAGCTCGTGTTCGGGATGTGCTTATTGATACTTGGCTTGAAATGGATTTTAGATGTTCTGTAAGGTACTGTGAGTGAGAGAGTACCTATTGGTAGACAGGACAGAAAGCATTTGGGAGGAGTATTTCTGTTGTTAGTTGAAAAAGTCAGGAAAAATAGCTGACTTAGGAATTTTGGGGCTCTTGGCTAGTATACAAATAGATGAGAGCTGCTATTTTGGTTAGTTGACAGAATGTGGATGGAAGTGGTTCTATTAGCTGCTCCGAATGGGTGCTATCGTGAAGATGGAGATGTGAATAAAGAAAAGTTGTGTGAGTCGATGTGGTAAAGTGAATAGAAAAAAATTAAGATTTTACAGCTGTAGGGAAATTATTAAATATATATGATTTTTTAAGGTTGTTTAAGGTAATGATAAAGAACTTTTCATTGAATTTTTCTTTTAATTGTAAGAATATATTCTTGTAGATTTAACATGTATTAGAGTTTTCTGTGTGAGGGAGATAACTGAAAAAATTGAAAGATAAACTTTGAATGTATTTGTTAAAAGCAGAACTTTTGAAGGTTTTGAAAATTTGTGAGTGTGAAATGAAGTTGTACAGAAGCAATTTATTTTCTAATGTCATTTTTGAGTCCAGGAAATTTCGAGGGAAAGCTTATACTTTATTTTCCGAGTGTGTGTGATGTTTTGTTTCTAGGTTAGTGATTTGTTTCGGGTAACACCTAGATATTTAATTATACTAACTAGACCGCGGGATCTGAGTGTTGCACAGGATGAGTGGAGGAATAGACTTTCGATTTTTAATATAAATAAATGTGCTGCTGAATTTTTGACATCTATTTTAATTTTCCATTCATTGAAAAGAAATTTCTAATAGAGTCATATGTTTGTTAAGCTCAAAATTGACATAGCGTAAGTTTTTGCAGGTTGCGAGCACAACTGTGACGTCTGCATACATGTTAAGTGTTAAAAGAGAGTGAAGTCTCTACACAAGTTGACCAATATCGTATGCCCTGCTTACCTCCGGCCATGGGAAGGAGCGTGTGAATTGCTCACGTACTTTAGTAAACTGGACTGAAAATCAGCAGAGATCGATTCTGTTCTCTGATAAGTTCTCCCTTAGCTGTTTTGACTGATTCTGAAGGTATTCTCATACAGAGAGAAGCAAACGCTCTATATATTCCTTCTATCATACGGGAAAGAGACATGTATGTGGGAAGTTGTCTTCTAGTATTAGGAGGAGTATATTTTAGATGAGTGTACATATCTACATTTGTTGAATCAGGGAAGTCGAGTCAAAGGTACAAAAATAGCATACTGGATCTTAATGTTCGTCAGCGTTTTGATGCATTTGGAGATACCATTATTTTTCAAGTGCATAATTCTCACACTCTCAAGCTTAAAATAAACCTTAGTAAGCAAACATATACATTAATGGTATTTTAAAAATTAAAATTTAACTAATATTTTTCTTTAAGAAATGGAGTAAAGATGCGTATAAAATATATTTATTTATGTCCCTTCCTTCAAAAATACTTTTAAACAAAATCTCTTAATCATATTTTTATGAAAGGCTTAGCACTAATTTACAACGTTTTTATGTATTTCACTTGGTGTGTGTGTGTGTGTGTCAGTATATCATCAAATTTTCGATCATTAATTTAACCAACTTCCCATCAAGCTAAAGCTCTGAAACCTTCGGAATAGTTTTTACTCCCCTAACAATTCAATATTTAGACATTTGCAACAAATTTTAACTAATATTTCAAGAATTTTTCTTAATAATACAGTTTAGCCCAACCACTTGGTGCGATTTCAAAAATTGCCAAACTTGTCGGTTTTTTTTTTTTTTTTTTTTTTTTTTTTTTTTTGCTGAACGTTAAGTCCGCCAAGCGGACCAGCTAGAATCTAGTAGCCACATTTGGCGAAATACCACCAAATAATTCCTGTCGCCAAGGGGGGTTGTGCAAAACTGCATTCCAGCCATTTAATTTACCGGATGAATTAATTAATTTTAGTTAGTTTTAACGTTTTTATGTATTTCATTTGGTATGTGTGTGTATCAGTGTGTCATCAAATTTTCAATCGTTAATTTAACCAACTTCCCATAAAGCTGGAGCTCTAAAACTCTGGGAATCATTGGGAAACTCTAGGAAACTATGGAATCCTGTATTGCACATAACTCTTTGACATATAAAAATCATTTAGAGTGTTGCTCTTCACAATATTAGTTTTTCCTTTAACAAGCTCAGCAGTAAATTGATATTCACATGAAATATAAAATCCTTTACGAAGAAAGCCTAAATGAACGTATATTTAACTTTCAAAAAAACACACTTTGCTTAAGAATTAGGTTGTATTTAAATTTTTCATAAAGTTTCTTTTTTAATGAAATAAACACATTTGTAACTTATAAAAAAATTATGAATAAATATTTTAATCATTTAAAATTTTAAATATTTTTAATTTATTTAAAATTAAAAAAAAACAACTAATGACTGTTTTTTTTCTTTAAAAATAGGATTTAGAAATGAAAGCGAGTATAAAAATTGTTTTCGGTTGTATATTAAGTTTAATTTTTAATTAAGAAATTTCATACATGACAATGAATAAACTGGTATCAACATGTTAAGCTCATGTATAATTTTTAGCGTTCAAATATTTTTATGAAATATATACTTCTCTTTTATTTATTAAATATTTTTGCAATAATAGATGAAAATACGTTTGTCAATATCTTAGAACTAAATTTTACATATTGTATTTTATATAATCCGTAACTAAAAAGGCAAAAAATTCCCGATTTCTCTTTTCTTATTTTCTTTATTCATCAGCGTATTCATATTTCATTCTTTATTTTTCTGCTTTGGTTTATAAAAACTACAACATTTTTAATAGATTTATCCCCCTGGTTTTATATTATTGTAAAATATTCTAAGCCATATTTCTTATATTTGCATTTGAAAAACATGTTTCATGATTTATTTATTTTGAGACATTTAGCTTTTATTCTTATTTGCTGACGAAGATCAATGATCTTACAAATTTTGATTTTACAGCTACAAAATATTTTCGTCGCTATCAATGCCGAAAACAGCCCCTGTCCATTAAGTCCAAATAATGGTAGTCGTGTTCCAGCAACTGATCAAGGCGAACTTTGATAAACAGTTCCTTATAATCAGATCTCAACAATTATTTTTATTATTAAAGTTTAACATTATAAAATTTACAAAAATAATATGTAGCTCATATCCTGGTGAAATAGCTATATGGAAGCCGATAATCATATATTCTCTTCCCGTTCTCAAGCCGTACCCTTGCTTGTCGTGCATTCTTTCTAAAAGTCGGGACGTCTGGTCACCTTACAAATGATTCAAAAGATCGGATTAATCCGATATGTTTGCACGTTCATAATTTTCTACATAACATGCAAATTATTTTAAAATACCCAGAAAATGAATAGTTGGAATTCCAACTGAACGAAGTTCCTCACTTAAATCTAACAACTCTAGAAACGTCAATTAAAATTAAAAATAACTTTAAATTTAAATTATAATTTTAAAATATTTAATTTTCTTTCAAATTACTATATAATACAAGAATTATTGAACATGTTTTTTATGGAATTAAATTTCCTGCACATTAAAAATAAAGTTTTATAATAATTAAATTATATTGTTCAAACTGTTTATAGAAATAAAGGTGAATATCATATCTTCTCTATATTTTTACACCATTTCCCCACAGAAATAACTAATTATTTTGTATTAATTATACTTTTTGAAAAAAATATTTCAACTGAGGATTTTCTCTTTAAAAATAGGAAACATCGATAGAAGTAAGTATTAAATGTTTGGATGACTTTCTATTTCTTTTCCAGTAAAATTGTCTGTTTTACAATTATATTTTTTGCAAATTGACTTTCCCAATATTTATCTCCTAAAAGCAAACTCCCTTGCTACAGGTGAGTATAAAACATTATTTTCATTTCATAAATTGTTGAACCATGAATTGAGTTATGGTTTTACTTCTTCCCATCATGTATTTAATTAATTATTTCTCATTTATAATATATTCTCTCTTTACCGACATGAAGGATCTACTTACCTAAATTATTTATATCGAAAATGATAGTCGATTTTAGAAAATAGTGTCCTTTTGTATCACTAATTTCCAGGAGTGAGTATACTTTATTAAGTATGATCTATATGAATATATTTAATTATTAACTTACATATATAGTACATGTCATTTCATTTTTAAAATTTCTTATTGCTTCATGGGTCATATTAATTAATTATGCAGTATGTGTTGAATTTGAAGCACTATCTTTTTTTTATGGGGCAGCTTATAATTATTTTTTCACCAATCGTCATAGTGCTTTCCGTGATTTTTCGCAAAGTCAAAAAAATGCATCCTTTGATACTTTGTTATTTAACGCAATGTATACATTTCAGGTAATTTTTCTATAACATGGGTTTTAAGGTCTTAAAAATCCCGTGTTGTGTGATACCGTTTGCCAAAAGCCTGCACAAAAAAATGTCGATACGTTCAGAAAAATCTGTCAAAGCTTTTTGAAATAAAAAGGAAGTAAACGAAATACATCCAAAAGCAACGCAAATTGAAACCGTACTAAAGGTACAGCTCTAAAATGAAAGAAATAAAAAAATACGTATCAAAAATCAATAAAAAAACAGTCGGTGAAAAACAAGAAATACGAATGTACATCACATGGAAGTTTAAAGAGCAGAGTTCAGATTGTTTAAATTACGCTTTCTTTCCTCCCCCAAAATAGCTGGTGAGCAAAATACTGAATTAAGACAAACTACAAACAAACTGAGGGTCAAGATCTTAAAACTACAATTCAGTTCAAAAGTAATGGACACACAATATTTAGAAAATGACCCACCTTAGAATGAGAATATTCATCGCTCGGCCCCTGAGCTCAATCTCTAGTGATGTGTATTTAGTACGTTCGACCGTGAACGACGATCTTGAGTGATGCGTATTTGGTACGCTCGTCCCTAAAGGGTTAAGGATATTAAAAATACTTTGATCCAATGGTTGGAGTAACGCAGTAGTGTTGGGAGGTAGGAACACTATTTTGGCGGATCTATTTAAATCTAGTGGGTGACGTGGATCATTATTAAACAGTAATAGCATCTTGAAGTTCAAATTTTTGAACTTAAAGTAGTTTTTAGTGTTTGGCACAAAACAATTTAAAAACCAATTTTTAAATAAATTGTCGAGTTATGCAATTTTCCGGATTTTCTTCCCAACATACTAGTAAGGTGTTTTAATTGGGACATTAAAAGAGCACTGGAGTTTAAAGATCCGTAAACTAGCAAGGATTTTGTGATAAATACCCCTGAAGCACTGCTGCACAAAAGTAACGTTATACGATCTTTAGATACCTTAAATCCATGTGTAGCTTTTTTTTCGATATAAATGTTCCATTTTGCATTTTTTCCAACCAAAGCCCAGACAATGTGCTGTGTATCCTTGCCCTTTTATAACATTTTGAATAATTTCTGAATACTTCCAGGAAGCTTCGCTTTCAGACAACGTAGTTACATTCTCCTTGAATCCTTATGCTATCAATTGCAAAACGCTTTTTGAGTTTTTTGAATCACAATTTATTTGCCATAAGACCTGGTTTTTACTTTTAAAACAAAGAACTCTTATTCTTTTAAAGGTGTTTGCAAATTTTAAGTGTTCTTTCTGTAGTGAATTAGCTTTTGATAGCTATCATCAATCCAAATGCTGGGAGACATTTTTTTAATTACCAGCGCCTGTTAAAAAGCTGCATATTTTGTAGATATTGAAGATCTTTCAGAGCTGCACTTCTAATTTTTTTTTCATTTGTCTTAATAAAGTTAACTGTTGCTTCATTTAAATTAAGGCTTTTACCCAATGATGGAAAAAGCCTTAAGAATGATGACTCCCTTTAAAAAATGATTCAAGATTTGAATCTTCACTTTTAAACAGATAAATTTCCTCTTAAACATTGTTTCTTAAATCTTTGGCAGATAGGGTTTGAAACTGAAACTAAATTTTCCAAAAATTAGTCATAAATACGAAGAGGTTATTTTCTATCACATCATGGCTCGACGCAGATTGCCGACTAGCCACTTGAGATACTTTTGTCTCCAAGACACGGCGATAAAAAGAAGCAAAATATGCTTATCGTAGGCTTTGCCATTTATTTTGATAATATTTTATAACACATAGATACAATACACCTCATCCGTTTAGAAAATTTCTTAAAACATTTTCATGTAATCCTACTGCCACATTCTTTCACAGCTCTGAAACTAAAACGAATGTAAATCAAGGAAAATGATTTATGTATTCGCCATATTGGTTTGCATTTTGAATTTCATTTTCTAATAATGGGGTAAAAAAACTAAATAACTACTTCTTTAAACATATGTTTTGGCATATCTTAGTCAACTGAAACATATCAAAATAAATGAGACAGGATGTATCCTGTGACAGCCACTATAGTTAAATATTCCTTCTCATGATTATCTTAAGATATTTTAATTTTTAAATGTGTTAAAATAAAGTCTTATTATCTAGTTCTGTAGAAGCACAATGTTTTAAAGTAAGGTTTGCACAGCATTCTTCTCGTGTTAGTGCGAAACTGTGTTGTAATGTGTTGTAGAAGGACTATCTGTTATAACAGATTCAGTAAATTGGCTTACGTGGGATTATAGGTGGATTTTAATTTCTGGTACTGAATCCTCATGAGATTTTAATGCTTGTATAGAATTAAAGAATCATAAATCCAAAATTCTAATGTCAGAACTGCTTTGAGGTTTACAACAGAATTGGATGATTTATCCATTTTTAGATACATCGTTCGAAACATGTAAAAAATATAGCCTAAAAACAGCTTTGACTCCAACACAACATATTTTTACACATATCCTCACCATAATACTATGCTTAGGTATTTTATTTTTAAAATTTCTTAACAATAACTGAAGAATTGCATTTCAATCTTGTGACCTTACATTGTGTTATTTTTCCATTTCTCTGTAAAAAAATGAAAATAAATGGACATAGAATTTGAAAATTATGTTTCATAAGAGTACAAGGTAACATATTCAACACTAGTTTTCTCCTATCTGTTTCTTTAATCCAATACAAATTTATGAATCGTACAATCATTATTTTGATAAGATGGGATTATAAGAATATAAACTCTGTAATATATTTTTTCCTTTAAAAACAAAGTGAAAATAGTAATGGTGAATAAATCAATTCCTTTGAACCTAACATATTCATGTCAAGAAATTCAGCAAATGTTTTTTTTTTTAAATGAATTGTATTTTTACCTTGTGCTGGATAATTTCTTCTTCAAATTCAAAGTCAAATGAAAATGTAAAGAATGGTCATATGAGATGAACTAAAATTTATTGTATTTAATCTTTCTAAAGCAATATTTAAAAAAAAGTCTTGAAATGTGTACCAAGACTCATCTTTTTTATTATTGACACATCCGACTGTAATTTAAAATCTTATTTTATGGATAAATTTAAAAAGATAATTAATAAATTTAAGTTGCTTAAAGCACTATTTTTATCTGGTGGTGTATGTGTTTAAAAGTTTTGATTATAAACTTATTCCGCACAATCTTCGTCTACGGTAATTTTTTTGAAAAAACTTTTTTCATTTATTCCTTTTAAAATCTCATCTTCTTAATTTATCCATTATTCCCTTTAATGATATAAATATTTATCTTTAACTTTTTAAGTACAATAAATTTAATAAAATTTGAATATTATTCAAGTTTTATGAATCCATTTCATTTTAATATTTAAAAAGAATATTTTCTTGAATACTTAAAATGTATTTTGTATTTTTTTACTTTAGTTTTATTTTTGCTTTATTTCATGGACAGAAAATTATACTTCTAAAATTTCATTACAAACACATTAAATTAATAATAAATGAAATAAGAAAGCAAAATATTTTACAAATTTGGAAAATCCTTAACTTTTTTTGAAAATAAATTATTGCCACACTTTCATTGTTGACTCTTATTTAAACTCTATTCATTCATAAATATTGACAGAAAATTATTATTAAATAACATTTTAAAGATTATTTTAATCAAACTATTTCTTTCTCGTGAATCAGGTTATAATAGTGGAGGTACGTACAAAAGTTTGTCTTAATATTTTTCTTTTTTCTTCGCGAAAGGCTTTTCAACCCCGAATAATATTTTTAAGTATATCTAGTCGTCAAAGGCTATACTAGATATTCTTTTATAAGTAGCCGTATTTCGGTGAACACAATTAACGATTTGGATTTAATTCTTTAACAGTTTTACATATAGTAAATACTTTTAAACACGATATTCATAAAAGTTCCTTTCAGAATTTTCCAGGAATTTATAACACACACAATCAAATGATAATTGTTATTGTAGGAATTTTTGTCTTCTTTTGAAACTTTATACAAAATTACTATTTTCTCTCATTAAATTTAACTGAATTTTGTACATCATATTATGCTCAAATCTTCAATACATAAATAGTGAAGACATGTTCTGTAACCTTTAATACAGTTTTATTATTATAAACTGTAATGAAACTAGAATTATGTACAACTTTATTTTTAAATAATAATTTAAACACGTTCAGTTTAAAATCATACTTTTTATATCGCGTACTATCTAGGGCAATAAATTATTAAAGTTCAAAATTAAAGCTGTCAAAATTTATGACTTTAATTAAAAATTCAATTTGTCTTTAACGACTTATAATTTATTGGACAAATAAACAAGTTATGTTTCATGATGAATAAAAAAAAAATTACAGTAAATTTAATTACAGACTATACTGATTTGAATATTAAATTTCTCTCCGAAGTAGATAAAGTCATAAATATGAACTCTTAAAAATATTTTCTAACAATAACTTCTGTTTGAAATTTTATATATATGAGATTATTTAAAAATATAATATTGATGTCTTATTTCTAAATCCCAATTAAAAGTGTACAGTTAAATTTGTAACTATTTTTGATTGCATGACATTAACTGTTTTATAAGCATTAAATTTTTAATAATATTAAAATCTAATTACTTAAACAGATTATAGAAAGGGTGTCGTATAAAAATCTCAATAAATTTCTTACTTGATTTTTATTAGAATTAAATGATTATTTTTAAAATAATTGTACCTCTTGTAGAAAATATTTTCAACATAGGCCTTTTCTTTTAAAAATAGTTAAGAGGAAAGTAGATAAGTAAAAACTTTTCATAAAATTTCATTTTTCTTTTTTAAAGAAATTGCGTGTTTTGCAATAATATTTTTATAGAAATTAATTTTCACAATATTTTGAATTAACAGCAAGCTATATAGGTTTAAGTGAGTATAAAAACTATTTTCATTTCCCTCTATCAAGGATTTAACTAGATTTCTATAATTAATAAAATATTTAGCGTCATAAATTCAGCAAAAAAATTTCTTTTAAATAATTGTAATATTATTGACGAAAGAAAGAATTTATTCGAATCTCCTTTTCCTTTGATGTTAGGAAATACAACAAATATTTTTCACTGAATCAATATTTTTTCTCTTTTGGTTAACTTCATTTTAACATGTCATTACATATGTCATAGAATTAACATGTGAGATCAGCTCTCATTTTAATTTTGGTCACATATTTATGCTGAAATTCTTATAATATTTATATGAAAATAGCTGCTTCTAAAATCTGAAAATATATATTAATACGCATTGTTTTTTTATTAGTCACCGACATGCATTCATCCGATGGTATTTAAAATCTTATTTTACCGGTAAATAAAATTTATTTAAAACCTGGTTAGAATAAATTTAAATTTACTATTATGTATGTTATATATATAGATTTGATTACGTGATTATTCCACATAATCTTATTCTATAAGTGTTTTAAAAAATTATTTTATGTGTTTATTATTTAAGCATCGCTTTCTTAATTTTAATATCATTCTTTTTAAGCTATGTAAATGTTTGAACTATTTGTTAGCTACAAAAATTACATCACTTTCTGAAGATTGAATCAATTTAATGATCCTCAGTTTTGAAGTTCTTGCAGAAATATAAAATTAAATGTAATGGAAGAGTATTCACCCTTCCATCAAGCAAACCGTGCAAACAGCTTCCATTGCTTCTTCCTCTTCTCATTTTGCTATTCAGCCCTCACTGTATGAGAACACTTGTCACGTGCATCTCTGAGGTAGTACGCTTTTGCTCAACTGCATCTACTGGTCCTGCTCTAGTTGAATTTCTTTCTTTGATGGTGTAAGAGATTGTCTTAGTAGCCAAGATATATTTCAAGATATGTCCCAAAACTTATGAGAAGTGCTTTCTAAAAAAATATGGAATTAGACGCACAATGATTTATACCTAATATTCTTCGAAGTATGAACCCTGAGCATTGATACAATGAGTCCAGCAGTTCTTCTATCGCTTATAGCACTGCACTAACTCATTTTGCGAAATGCTTCGAAGCTTTGTGGTCATGGTTTCTTGAGCATTTTTGACTGTGCTGGAATGGTGGCGTCCTTTTACTCCTTCTTATGTTAAAGAAACAAAATAAAGTCGTAGGGGAATGAAACTGGGTCTTATGAATAATATAAAAACACTGAAATGTTTTCATGGGGTAAGTACTCAATGACTATCAACACCGTGTGAAGCCTATCATTCATTGTTATGTTGAACGATTCAGCTATCAGCAATCTTGGGCGGATGCGGTTCATTCTTTCCCTTGAACATTCAACTTTTCCTCGAAAGAGTACAATCGTAAACTACTCCTTTAAAATTCAAAACACAGTTAGAATGGTTCTCCCTCGTAATTTTCTCTTCCAAGTCTTCTTTAGTTGATGCGACTTGGATGAGTGCCATTCCACACTCTGTGGTTTAGACTCAGGATCGTATTGAAACATTGCATTTTCATCTCCGGTTATTAAGAAAGCTTGGGTCATGCAACATTTCCAGCGAAATCGTCACACAGATGGTTTTGTGGTCCGGGGTCAAACCCTTTGGCAACAGTTTCGCACATATTTTATGCATTTCTAATTCACCCATTACTATGCCAAGGCTGGCTGTTTTAGGCAATCCTACTATATCTAAGATTAAACATACTCATAAATAGTAGTCTAAATTCAAAATATTTTTACTTGGTCAATATTGCTTTCTGTTTTCAATGTCGATGGTCGTCCGTCGCTCAGTTCGATTTCCTTATTCTGTCAGCCGTTCTTATACGCATCACTTGTAGACCTGGAACTGTAATAACACTTCGTATCCATAGGCTAACTTTAGTATTTTCATAGTTTTATAACCACGTTTATCAAGTTTAACGCAAAAGTGTATTTAATATTGTTGTTCAATACTTTGTTATATCATGAGAATGACGATGAGTTCACAAAATGGCTTTCTGTAAGGCCACTGCGGATGCTCAGACAAATAGGATCACCAACTGACCTTTATAATATGTAACCAATATATCATTTAACCAATATTCACCAGCTGTTTCCTTTGATAATGTGCCTGAAATGAATAAAATTATTCTCATTACTTCTGGGACAGACCTTGAATAACACCAACTGCCTCTCTGATAATTTTCCAATCTTACAAGTTGAGTGTTGATTCTGAAAATGAAATAAAAACAGAGAAACAAAAAGAAGGGGATTATAATTGATGTGAAAAAAGAAGTCTTAAAAATAACTGGCTCATCTAGCTTTCCATGGTTGCAAATTCTCCACTGGCGTCGTTGCCTTGTTGGTTCCATCTATGTTTCTTAGTCACTCAATGTCGCATAGGTCGCTGGCGTTGAACTTCATAGTTAACACTGCCCTAAGCATTTGTGTTTCAGGTTTCTCCCTCTTCCGAATTGGGTCATTTGTGTTAAAAATAAATATTCATATTTGAAGGATCTTACATTTTTTTTTTTTTTTTTTTTTTTTTTGTCTTCTAGAAATTTAAAAATATTCTGCCGAGCTACTTCTCTCATCTCTTCTGAACACTTCTATTCTTCTCAACATTTTAGTTCTTCTTTTTTTTTTTCATTCTCTTTCTTTCATCGATTTTTCTCCTTTTAAATTATATTTTTCAGTAATTCAATTGATTTTTTTCTCTCCAGAAATCTTTCTTTTTGTTTCACTATTTACATTTTCTTCATTCCGTCTCCTCAATTTTTCTCTTTTGATCTCATCCTTGAGAAGTTTCTTGATTTTCACCATTTTCTGCCCTTTTTCTCGTGGAATAAATGTCGTAAATTTAACGTGAGCGACGTTTTTGCCTTCCTAGAATTTTTGAAATTCACTTATATTAAACACATTACCTTTGTTCGTGACCATTCTCGAAGGTTTTTCAAAGGTATTCTGATGAAATTTTAGTTTTTCTATGACTTTTTGAGTCTGCTTGACTTTAAAGCTTCCTTATTTCATTCGCAAATTGAGTTTTTTAATTTTGAGTGAGACATTTCATCATCTGTTACTCTTAAATCAATAATAACATCATTAGTGCAATTAAGTGAACACATTTTTACTCAGTTTGTCAATTGCATTGTTTGGGTATAATATAACAGGATTCTTTCGTATGACCCTTACTTTTGAATTATTAATACCATTTTGTAAAAAATAACCATTAAGTTCAGCTTTTATCTCTCTCGATACATTTTATTTCCATTTAACGAACACACTTTATAAATAACATAATATCCACGCTATTCATAAATTGTCAACATATTTAGTTCAAAGCATCAATTTCAGTATTACTAGTACAACTATGCAGTAATATTTTAGAGTGAAAATAAGTTTGTTATACTACTTTTTCACAGCATATATCTATTACTTAAACAATGTCCGATTTTAATTCAAGAGATCCTATTTCTTTATATAAATATACACTCAACCTCATCGAACTTACCTCTCTACCTCTATCGATCACCTTATTTATTATTAACCTTTTATTTCGACAATTTTGAATATTCTGCTCGAAACATTTCCGAAAGTGATAATTTAAGTTTTGTTTACGTTTCTTTGAGAGAAAGAATTTTTATGTATCTTTTATGATTAACATTTCCAACACCTTAATTCCTTACTCTTATGAGGGTAATCATCTTTACGGTATCCTATTATAGCAAGAAATACTATTTCTTATCAAATTTGATTCTTCAAATCTTGAATTAAATTGCTTTTTAGGAGGATTTTGATTTTTTAGAAATTCCTTGTGTTAACTTTATCACTTTTAACATTGGCATCGAAGTCGAAAAACCTGTTATTACTTTTGCTCTCTTCTATTTTTTGTATAATTTTAATTTTCCTCTAAATTTCCTTTTGTCATTCGATCCATATTAAATTATTTTCTTACTGATGGAGTCGAGAATACTTTGAATTATATAAGCCTTCAAGTATGGACCCTTCAACTAGCTATGCACGGCTGGCTATAACTTTTATAAAAAAGAAATTCTCCTGAACTAACTCTTTTTCATGTAAGTATCTCTTAGATGGTATAGAATGTAACTGCGAATTATATCTGTACCTAAATTCATCCAGGAATAAAGATTTTCATTTTCCTATGAATCAACACTACAATCCCCTTGAATAAATAATTTGTCCAACCCCATCAACAATTTCTTTCTAAAATTTAGCATTTCCAAATTACTAAGATTCAGCACTTATGTCATTGCTCGAAATGTTTAGATCCATTTGCCAACGG
>BMAW01019673.1:0-11444 GCA_019974015.1 Nephila pilipes | reverse complement strand
TATATATATATATATCTTATACTTTAACAACAAAATTCTATCATAAGTAATACATGGAGTCACTAAATGTATATACAGTTTAATTCAATAGTACTTTTCTTACTTTAAGATCGTTATATATATAGTAATGTTAGCCACATGATTAAAAATGATACAAAAGAATGTGAACTAAAATGCATTTATTTATTTATTCACAAAGGACAACTGATAAATTGCAAATTATCTAGAATTTCTTCATTTAGTAATTAAATATAATAAAAAATTTTAATACTGTAATTTCTGTTTGATTTGTAATGGAGTAAAAATCATTGAATCATAATTTATCATCTTAAAACTATATAGACTGGAAATCTGATGATACATTTTCTATATCTTCAATAAGCATTTAATTTCAAATAATGAACAACGCATTTCTTGTCAAATCATGTACAAATTTATGTATGATAAAATATTTTTACGTCGGTGTAAAATTATAAAATCTTTTTGATGTTCTTACGATGATGCCATAATCTTATGCCTCTACATCTAACTTATTCCACAATTTTGAATCTTTCAAAACCTAATTTTAACGACTAAGAATAGAACAGTGGTTTTTAAGATATCCGACTACGTTCGGAACCATGATTTTGAAAAAAACGTATAAATGATTTTTTTTATATTTAGTTTCGTTTGAAGTAGAAAGCATTTCAAAAGTTTAATTACAGTGAAAATTTTTAAAATGCAATTTTTTAGCATAAAATAAGAAAAGAATAGTACATTTTTAACATATTTTTCTTTCATAAAAACTCTTTCTATAACATTGTTATTCAGCATATTTATTGATATGACCCCTGTACAGAGCCTGAATAAGTTTCTTAATAATTATTATTATTTGCAGAGTTATTATGAGTTGAAATAACAACACGCTTCTTTTTAAGAATTCCTCCCCTCTTATGCCTTAAAATATGAATAAATCCACTTATATACCATACATTACAAAAGTCTTAGTTCAGGATCTTAAGAATAATATGAAAAACATTTCTACGAAATTCTATCAATATATAGAAAAAAAACATTTGAGATATTACCTTTCAAAAATTGTAAACGTACTGAAAATTATATACTTCAGAAAATGGATTTAAAGTTAAAACTTGTTCAGAAAACAAGGAAATGTCTAATATTAAAATACTTGTAACTTTATTTCTATGTACAGTAGCTATACAATTGGATGGTAGATTTAGAAAGAGAAGATTTCAAATATTTTCATGGATAAATTAAAAAAAAAACGGTATTTTCTCCGAAATTCGAGTTCTTAACGTAGTCGGATATCTTAAAGGTAGTGAGTAATATGTACTCTATCCTCACATTCAAAAAAAGTATTAAAATTGTCCTGAGAATCTGATGGAACCAGTATTCTAGCAAAACATTGCTGATTCCATAAATGTTGTATAATTTTATTTAATTCATTTGATTATTAAAATATTTTCCAGAAGTATATATCTCCCAATGATCTAAAGGAATGCTCAAACCCTAGTTTTCAAGTAATTCATCCAAGTACTTTAGGTATACAAATAGTAATAATAATAATTATATATTGATTGTAATAGTTTAGAATTTATCTCATTATGTCATTCATATGTTATACTGTTATTTTAAAAGTTTACATTTCATTCTTTGTATAAGATCATATAATAACAGTTTTCAAGTGAATTATACTTCACTTTTATGGTACAATAAAAAAAAACCAAGAAAAATATGTATGCTTAAAACATCTTTCTTTATTAATAATGTATAACAACATCCGACTAATTAATATAATTCGTCAAGTTTTAATCAGTAAAGACCCAATTTGATTTAATCTGTAACGAAAATATTTTATGCAATAAAATCTGATTTTTTGATGAAATCTACCAAAGAATTATAAACGACATTTATAAGATTAGACAATGGATACCTCCTTAATATTTCTAACATGAATACCTTTAAAAAGTTTTGAAAATAATGTGTAGCATTGTTTGATAACAGTACATATTAGTATCAGTGTTTGATAGAAAAACTCATCTTCAGAAATTAATTTCCCTCTATTTCCATAGTATTGGTTACTATTAGATTGGTTCCTTAACCATACAAGACTTTTTTTTCTAGAAGTTAATATTTATTTACAAGCAACTGGCCACAAATATACAAAAATGGATAGTTATGTTACATCATTAGAAGTGTATTATTTTGTTAATATATTATTATTTTAATTCATTCTTCGAGTTTCATTTTTATTACTAATTATTTTACAAATGCTTCGAGATTGTTATGGAGACCATCTGTTTATTTTTCTGTGTGGTATAATCATTCTAGTCTAAGAGAAAAACGGGAAACAAATTGACGTATTTGAGGTTTAAAAAATGTTTTTTTAATCGTATATCAAAGCAATTTTCGTATGCGAATGTTGCATAACACATAGACACGGATCTCAAATGCGAAGGAAAAGTATCTTTTTAAAGAGAAAATAAAATTGATCTTTATAATAATTAAAGAATGACTGTGAGGAGTAGAGAAAGAGAGGGCATTTGTAAAATATAAAACTGCTTTATCATGTCCAATAGTTAAATACAAATTTATGGAAAAAATATATAATTTTATTTTTACTCCAAAATAGCAACATATTAATATAACATTTGATGCACTATTGAAAATAATACTTATAGATTGCTTTAAAAATATTGTATTTATAATAAACAATGTCCATATGTGTCCATATGTTAATTTTCAGCTCTATATAGAATAAGATAATACTTTTCTATTCTGGAACTTTAAAAATGTTAAGAATCCAGATGCTTTTTAATCCGCAATTTCTTTCTAAAATTAATTATTGCACATTTATACTTATTTAAGTTACATAAAATTGAAATAATCTTCACTGAAAACATTTTCTTTACACCTTAAAAAATTATTGTCTCATAAAAAATAAATACCGAAAAATCATTATACCATACGTTTTTTAACTTCATTTTAGAAATAAAAAATTAAATAGAAACGGAAATGTAATCTAGACAATTCATATTACAGGATTGAATGTGTCAAAATATACATACACAGAAACAAATGTGTTGCATTAAAATCAAAACAGTAAGCATTTCTCTGTACGGACTAGAGAATTATCCGCCTTAAATAAAATACAGTCATCAGTGAAGATTCTTTGCAACATTGAACAATTATGATCTCGATGTTCTTTGTAATAGATTTGGGCTGTTATTTTATCCTTCAAAATGAATATTCATCCTAAAGATTGGGAGCAAAAAAGTAACCTACATTTTCAAAACAACAAAAATTTGCTTTATTGTTGGATCCTCACAATAAAAGACGTCTCCTTTTTCAGACATCATTGCTTTTGTAAGACGTCCCTAAACATAAATTATTCTAGTGGAAATAAACAAATTGTTCTTCACAGAGCAAATTACTTCTTTTCAGTCATTAGATTTTCAATTTATAGGATTTCTGTGCCATTGTACGCATTTGTTGACATTAATTTGAGTAATGTGAGCCTAACGTTTTACAAAGCCATAAAATTCTAATCCGTGCAGTTATCAACTAACATTTTTGCTTTGAACTGGACCTTCTCAACCGTTGTTTAAATCTACTATAAATTGTACTACTTCTCACTGGATCCTGTCTGAGATTCTTCTTACCACCTACAGTATCTATATTTTGAAGTAGAACATAATTCTTTTGGTTATAATTTTAGACACAGTTCCTCATGTCACGTGTATACTGTTGGGAAAAGATAGCCACTTATACCTCTACAAAACAAGCACCGATAATTCCACGATTTTTCAAATTGCTAAGATCTAACATTTTAAAATATGTACCAGCTTTTGTTTAACTTGTTTTGTTCATATATATAGATAATAGTTTTGTTTCCTAATTTTTCCCATTCTCCCTTTAAAAGTAAAGCGTTCATTCTTATTTCCTGATATCATTCCCTTTTAACTTAATTTATGCAATCACGCGTTCTTAAAATTAATCTGTAGAGATTATCTCTCCTAGACTTTCTCTCTGCGGCTAAAATCCCTTGGAATCCCTCCAATCATCACTCGCGATCCTTTACGAAAATCCCTACTATAAAAATCAAAGCAAGGGAAAATTCTCTCTCTTATGCTCTTCTGACTTTTGTATTGTTTAACAAACGACAGAGTTGTATCTCTAGCCTTGTGAAATTGCTCTCTCTTTCTCAGCTACAATAAAGTAAACAGTATTTAAACTTGATCTTGACTTCAACTGGTTTTGTAATTAACTAAATTGTAATTTTAAAAGAAAGGCATTACGTTATATATATGTATGTATGCATGTTAAAAATATGTGTTCCCTGTTCAAAATGTGTACTTAAAATTTAACTCGCTTCCTATCATCCAATCAAGCTGAAATTCTAAAAAACACCAATAATTCCGATGATAGTATAATACTATGGTATGATGAAATAATGACGTACTTGAGGAGGGGTCCTAGTTCTTCCATTTTTTTTCAAATTGTAAGGGACTTTCTATGATCCGATAGAGTTGAAATATTGCATTCATGTATAGATCACGCATTTGCTATTTATTCTCAAATTCCCAGACTAAAAAAGAATGATACATACATAAACTGTAAATCAAGCCTTTTCTTTTTTAAATATAAACTAAATGATCTAAAATAATTTTAAGCCACATTAATATATAATTTATTAGCACTTGAGGCTAATAAATTATATATTAATTTATATTTACATTTTGCGATACATTATATTAATTTATATATTTACTTCTTTTGATTTCAAATGTAAGTATATATATAGGTACGGTACTTCATTTATCTTAATTATCCAGATAACTTAGTTAAGCGTTTCAAGTGTCTTTCTATATGTATTAATTATATACTATTTTACATTTAAAAATGTTTTTGTACCTTTAAATAAAAGCATGATTGCAAATATTTTTACTTAGATTAATAATCTGCAACAGGTTTCTTATCTGAAACTGTTCCACTTCTATTGATTAGTAGACTTCCTTCTATAATCACTTATATAGCAAGAAGAGATGCCGTTCTCATTATAAATTAACTTAAAAGTTTAATTTTTGTGCTTCTTCAAAAAATGTTTCCGTTATTTTATTTGCTCGCTTGTACATAAATATATATAAAAAAACATGTGAAATATTTACTAATGTATCAAATTCTAGTATTTAAAACAGTATCTAAAATGCCTTTTCCTCAGTACCTTAATAAGGAAATTAATTGCTTATAAAGGTGTCACTCTTGAAAGCAATATGAAGACAATTGGCTACGGATCTCGAAAATTTGTTCTTCAGTGAAGTGATGAGGACGACACCTGAGGTGGTCCCTCCCTTTCCAAACTTTAACATGACACCGTTGGGAGGACTTGGAACCTCGACAGAATTTCGGCGTATCAGTTCTGCTCTGACCAGGTAGTTCTTTAGTGGCATTAGAGCTCAAATACACGATTTGCCGAAAAGAGCGCTGACCGCGATTCTCGAACATAAAGACTGAGCTACACCATCACTTAATCAGAAAAAAAATAAAAAAAAATTTAGAGATATTATTTTGAAAAAAAAATATCATTACGTATTAAGTATTTCATTATGAATGTTTGCTATTTCTCAGAATCATCTGAAAATATTTGTGAGAAAAAGTTTGTAGTAATTAATCGATAAAGTGATCAGGAGGAGTGGCTTAGGTCTTGGTGAAGTTACATTTCATTTTATATTTTCTTCCTGAATCATATGACTGTGACTTAAAATTGCGATTTTTTTTACTCCTCGTATTGTATTGTTTTAGGTCAGGAACATCTCAAATGCATTATATTTCGAATTCACGGAGGAATACTCTAAATGGAATATTTACGATTCAGAATCACAAGCAGAAAGAGAGAGAGAGAGATCACTACTATCACCTAAGAAAAAGAAGCAGTATCTGGAATTCAACCGCGAACAATGAGCATTTTGTTTTTATGGAAACGTTTGAATAAGAAATTTGGAAAAGGTGAAATATCTGTAGCAAAAATAAAGTTTATATAAAAATAATAATTATTTTTTAAAAAAATATAAATAGCATAACATATATTATAATTTTGAAAGTAGTGATTGAACATTCTAATTTTTCCCCTTTTTTTATTTAACTTACTTCTTATTGCTTATCAAATCAGTAACAACATTAGTTAAATGAACAAACCATATTTCTTATCGTATTTTCTTCAAAATAAATTAAGCTCCAACTTATACAATGTTAATTTTCACGGAAAATGAAAAAAACACATCTTCTGGAAAAACTGAAACTCGATTTATCGTAGTACAAAGATAAGAAAAATCATGAATAAAGAATCAAGTACAGGCTGATCAATAAATCTTGTTGAATGCTAAGGTTAATGGAAAAAGAAATTGGAACATGGGCATTAAATCCCATCCCGATCATAATGGAAAAAAATCATTTATGACTTTTTATTACAGCTCATATCTTTCAACAAAAGTTCCTGATTTATTATGTTACTTCAATTGTAGTAATTTATCAAAAGTTGCATTTAAAAAATGCATTATGTTCCCAGAGGTTATTTCATACTTACAGTCTTAATTCAATTACTTAAAACTGTTATTCTTTTAAATGAACTAATTGGAAAGTTTGTCATTTTAATGCATTATGGAAGTTTGTGGCTCGTAAAAAATTTGTGAATTTTTCAAAAAAATACATAGTTTTTTAGTTGCTAATAACTTTAAAAGATTTTATTCCTGATTGAAATCATTTATCTAGTAAATCTGTACCCTAATAAATGCCTAATTTAAAATTAAAAATAAATAAGACATTTTACTCATTTTTTTATGTTTTGATTTAAGATCATTTCAAGTTGTTTCTTTAGCCACCAAAGTCGCTATTGTTTTAGCTAACTATAAAATGTCGAAGCTGAATACTTTTCAAAATACCACATAGCTGAATATTTTTCTAAACTTTATTGCAAAGTTTTTGTGTGTTTATTTCATGCCTAGTTTCAATAATAATTAACGTAATATTCTAAAGAAAATTTCATAATAAACTTTCCCTAATTTTTTGTTGGATTGAAATAAAACATATGTGACATATGTTTAATGCCTGTTTTCACCAGTAATGAACATAATTTTCAAAAATATCCACAATAAATTTCTCCTAATTTTCATTGGTGACTGGGATTGTTCTATTTCTCTTCATTAAGAAGCAACACGAGAATTAATGGCAAAGTGCCTCTTAATTTTGAACGTAATTCACACAGAAATGTCCCTGAGCTGGCACTTCCTTCTTCAAATTTCCACACCGCACCCTAGGAAAGATTTAGGTCTGCCAGAATTAACTTCGAGTAGTCTACGTGAATTGAAGATCCAACGGCTAAACAGCCGCTTTTGCTTCGTCTAAAGTGACATGACAATGGAAACAGGACTTGAAAAAAGGATCAAGGGGAGATGGAAGTCAAGTGAGTTCTATCCTTGTTTAAAAGGGAGCTGCAAGTGTGGAAACAAATTGAGCGTGGTGGTTTGTTTGATCGAGGTAGTTTTGTTGGGAGTTGATTGTATAATTATAATGGTTTGGGATTGTATTGTAGAAAGTTGAAGATAAATTTGAGATCATTTTTGCAATGGATGGGATTTGAAATTCTTTGTGGAGGTAACGGATTGCCATATACCTGGGGGCTTGTGCAATTGTACGGAGGAAGAGGTTTTGTGTGCGTTGAATTTTAAGGCCGTTAGAAAGTGCAGTGGAGCCCCAGATTTGACATGCATAGGTGATGGTCGGGAGAATATAGGTTTTGTAAACAAGAGTCCTGTTATGGAGAGAAAGTTTTGATTTTTTTCCAAGGAGTGGTTGCAGAGCGTAGAATTTTTTGGAGGCTTTTTCAGAGATAAGTTTAATATGATCGCGGTAGGTAAGTTTGCAATCAAGGTGGAGGCCAAGATACATGGTGTTGTCAGTCCATTCGATATAACTGTCAAAAAAGTTTATTGGAGGGGGGAATTGAGCTTGACTTTTAGTGAAGAGGATTGATTTGTCCGCATTGATGGCAATTCTCCAGAGGGAGAGCCAATCTTCGAGGGTGTTGATGTAGCCTTGCAGGATGTAGTAGATTTCGGAGATTATTTTGTTGCTTGTGAGAATTGCAGCGTCATCGGCAAAGAGACAGATTTCAACGTGTGGAGAGGTAGGGAAGTCATAGATGTAGATTTAGATGTAGATTGCTGATAAAATACTTCCTTGCGGAGTACCTGCAGAGATTGTATGGATATTGGAGAGGTTTGGGTGGAGTTTTACTTGAAAGGTTCTATTGGTAATGTAACTATGGATGATACGAATAATGTAGTCAGGGAAGTTAAGTTTTATTAGTCGGAAAACAAGTCCTTCGTGCCAGATGCGGTCAAACGCCTTCTGGACGTCGAGGAAGAGTCCACCGGTGGAGGTTCGGTTTTGAAGGTTGGATTTAATGAAGTTGGTAACACGAAGAAGTTGATGGCAGGTTGAAGTCTCAGCTCTGAACCCATGTTGATGCGGAGGGATAATGTTATTTTGATCATTGAAGGATTGAATTCTTTTAAGTAGGATTTTTTCGAAAATTTTTCCTATGCATGAGATGAGACTGATTGGTCTATAGTTTTGAGGATCTTGGTGATTTTTGTTGGGCTTCGGGATCATGGTTATGATTGCGTGCTTCCAGGACCCAGGAAAGTAGTTATGGATGAGGCATTAATTAAAAATTTTAGTAAGATTAGTGATGGCATTGATTGGTAGAGATTTGATGGCGAAGTTGCGAATTTTATCAGATCCAGGAGCTTTTTTTGCAGTTGAGTTTGGATATGATTTCCATCACTTCAGAAGCGGAAGTGAGGGGAGGGATGTAATTGTTTGGAGGCGAATTAAGATAATTTGTGATTCTTCAACAATTTGAATATGATTTTCGTCTTCAGGTTCTTCATTAACTTGGAAGGATTTTTCAAGGGAGAGTGCGAAGAGGTTGGCTTTTTCAAGGTTGTTGTAGATAGGGCCTTGATTGCTGTTGAGTGGAGGAATGATGGTAGGGAAGAAGTTATAACTTTTGAGGAGTCTGTGAATGGAATTATGTTTTATTGTAGCAGTTTGGAGTTGGTTGTTGATGAAGTTATTTTTATGTTGAAGGAGTTCTTTTTTAATTTCTCGTTGCATTTTGTTGAGGAGATATTTGTGGGGTGGATATCTTGTTTCTTGCCATAGTTTGCGTTGTCTGTTTTTCTCAGTGATTTTCTTTTTAAGTGCAGGGGGGATGGTAGAGGGAGAGGAGTGGATGACCTCTTGTTGTTTTTCCTTTTACTCAGAAAATCACGAGTAACGATACTGTTGACGCATGTGCGCGTCTCCTACCGGTCCTCTGCTAAAACTAGGCAGAAGCTGAACGATTATCAGCGATAACGAATGTGGGTAACTACTGTCGCACTGACACCCACGATAACTGTAAGAGAAGTTGAACGACTTTCAGCAATAACGGACGTGGGTAACTACTGTCGTGTTGACACCCACAATAATTGTACTTATGATTGAACCATTTAATTTTATTGTTAAGTTTTAATAAAAAATTTGTCCAAAAAGGACAAATACTAATTTCATAATACTAATTTCACTAACAAACAGATACTATGAGTTCAATAAAGCATTTTTTTTGTTTGATTCCATACTAGGTGCATTGTATTAATTTTGCGTAACTGTGCTTCATCATCGTTTAAGTACAAACTGCTGTCTCTCATTTTTGAATTTCATGTCTCTCAGAGGATTTTTCGTGGAATTATGAAAAAAAAAAAAAAAAAACACCCGTTGCTTAAGTTTTGCACACCAGTATATATATATATATACATATATATATATATGAAAATGAATTTATGAAAAACGTTTATAGCACTATTTCCATGTTAATATTAAATTAAATCTTGTCTTATCATCTTTAAAATAATTGAGACTTCTTCAATGAAATAAATAAGTTGTTTTAGGCCAAATTTAAATAATCTACACTTTTTTAAATTAAAACAATGGTAATCATTTTTTAACTTTAAGTTATGTATATTTGTGTATGTGTTAATGAAAAAAAGTCACATGTATAAATTTAAATCAATATGTATGAGATATTAATAACCAATATCTGTAATTACATTCAACGTTTATGTACTTACCTTTAAGTACTTGCGTTAATTCTTCTACATTTAAGACTAAGAACTTATAAATATTATTTAAAATATAATTCACTAAAATATATTAATTTGTGATTTAAATTTCTTTCAGATCTTGCACATGTATTTACTGTGGAGCACTTAAAATTTGTGGGAGCGTCTATAAAAAAATATTACTTTCACTAAATTAAAAATTACCTCATTTCATAATGTGTAAAATATCAGCAATATGAGTAAAGTACATTTTGATGGAAGTGCACAAAAATCGTAAAAAAAAATCACATTTTGATGAAAAGGTATATAAGTAATCTACGGAGTTAGTGAAGTGCCCACTAATTTTTATCACCAATATGAAGAAGAAACAAAATTTGAAGTATTATAGCGTCTCAGCTACTTTAATCTTAACTTCTTGAAATAAAACACGAGGATTTAAATTTACTCTCAATGAATTTAATATTTAATATTTTGTACATTTATACTATTCGTTACAAGTAATAGAATGCTCATGAAAGCAATTTCATAGTATTTGATTCTTTTAAGAAAACTATGATTGTATTTAAATTCTCAGAGGTGCCACTCCCATTGCTTCAATTCTCATCACAATACCATGTAACAAAGTAAGGGGACATTCTATATAATTTTAAATCTCGGCATAAAAAACAAATGAGCAATTAATTCATGTTACTAACAACACTGTCCTGCGAAAGAAACACAATTCCTTCTAAAGGATTTTATTTAGAAATAAGTCGAATGAATTCAAAATAAATTGAAAGGAAACATTACAAAATTTTCCAACAGTTCTGCAGTTTTTTAAAAGGAAAAGTAGCTAATTTATTTTTGAAAATTAAAGTCTTAACTTAGAAGTACTTTCAAGAACTGAGTACTCATTATTCACAAGTTAACAAAAAATCAATGGACTTGTTGGAGAAACGAAGTAATTAAAGGTTTTTAAAAGTTCTAAAGTATATTTCTCTTAATCAGAAAATGTCTGAAACTTCTGCTCATTTTTACGTGGTATATCCTTACAAAATATAGCAATTAAATTTCATTTCTTAAATTCCATTTCAACATCTATAATTAATTATATTTGTTTTTCCATCAAATATAAATGCTAGTTTTATCTCGGAGAAGAAATTTCTGAAAAATGTAAAAGGCATAAAGGAATTAAGGTGATTTATATGCTCATTAAATTAGTTCATTAACTTCTGTTCACATTAATATGAAATGTTTTTTTATAATTAAGTTTCCTTGGATATCATCAGAAAAACTATCCTT
>BMAW01019670.1:0-27472 GCA_019974015.1 Nephila pilipes | reverse complement strand
TATTATATGAATGATGAAAAATTATATTTGGACAATATTATATGAATAATCAGAAATTATATTTGGACAATATTATAGGAATGATTAGATATAATTATTGGGCAATATTATATGAATGATTAGATATAATTATTGGGCAATATTATATGAATAATCAGAAATAATCATTGACCAATCTTAACATGAGTATATTTGGAAACCCTTTGCATCAATAAAATACTATGTTTTATGCCTTTTTCCTTTTATATTCTATGGACGGAATGTTTTTATTGTTAATATTTCATAGACGGTTATGTTTTTCGTATTACTTCATCAAAACAGAAGGTATGCACTTGAAACCTTGATCATATTCCTACACTGAATAAAAGTGTGCATTTCAATGTGATTTCATTAGACTTCCCGAAAGATCGGAATTTAAAACATCAACAAATATATCATACTCTTTTTTTCGTTATATAAAAATAGAGTATTCTCCAAATGCAGTTTTATAAAATTTAAAATTCACATACGAAAATAACTATAATAATGACTTATATTGAATTTGAACAGATTTTGCAACGTACGAAGATTTCCCAAATTATTCATACAATAAGCTACAAAAGTAATTCTTGCAATATTCATTTAAAGTTTTTCTGGGGTAAAATCAAATTTACATTAGAAACATTATTTTAAAGTTTACTAGTTAAGAATGTATCTCATAGAAAAATTCTCAAAGCATATTTTTGATTATTTCTTCCGAATAATTTATTCAAATTTTGAAATGTATATTATATGTTTTAAAATTAAGGGAAATATAAAAGAAATTATAATTAGGCCATGTATTGGATATCATGTGATATGAAACTTACCAGAAATTTATAATACCTATTCATAATAATTATTATCAATATTCGCTGAATATATAGATTTAAAAAAGATAACTACGGCGAATCGGCGATATGATGATGAACCAAAGCATCTCAGAATATTCGGATTATCTCGAAATTTAGTATTATTCAAGATGCAAAAAATAAAACTATTTTTTGTATATTGAATCAAAACAAAACTAATTTGAACATCTTGGATATGAAATCAAATAAAACAACTCTAAAAATTCTAACAGAAAGGTAAGTAAAAAAGTACTAAATTTAAATTTAGAGGTTTCTCGTTTTCGGGAAAGTAGGCGTGCTTAATCATTGTCGAACTATAAGAAGCCCCTAAACAAAGGAATAGCTTATACATTTTATTTATACATTTAAATAACATTGAAAATATATAACATAAAAATAAAAAAATCAATATGTAAAAAATTAAATATAGTGTGGAATGTTCGAATTAGTCATGTAAACTGACTAAATTATAAGGTGTTTTAAAGAATGAATAAGTGAAAGTAGAGTTTTGTGGCCGAAGAAATCTGGCTATGCTGCGCTAAATGTTTGTAATTGTTATTTAGACCGATAAAAGTAGGTTGACAAGAAGTAAGATCGAAAATAGAAATTGATTTCCAGGGTATCCTGGAGATGCGTCACCCATGTTTAACAAAGACAATAATCCCTACAGGAAAGAAAAAGATCACCTTGGATTCATAATTTCCGTGCTGACTTGTAGAAGGTAAATTCCTCAGGTGAGGTGTTTATAATAGTGACTCCATGAGAGCAAGCGCGAAACATAATCGCTAGACATAGAGTTGGAATCCGCCCTCCTATATTTGAGATTATAGAATTCCAAACAATGTTTTAACAGTCATCCATATTTGGACTCAGAGCCAGGATTGACTTTAAAAGAACCGTCTTTTGTTCTGTGACAACACTAGTCTTTTAGAGAGGAATACTTGGAGGAATAAGTATATTAGTATAGCTATAGTCTATCCTTTTTTGTAGCGTTGTCTCTAGAAACAAAATCAATATCACATATGAAGAATAACTTAACATAGAAGGAGAATTGTCTTGAATGTGGACACGAAATCTTTTGTGTAAATCACGTCTTATCCTCTGTCAATATTTATGTCTCCTTCTTAGAGAAACGGAATCTAGATTGTATAAATCAGGTTTCTATTACGTCTCAAAAACCATGGATGGAGTAAGGTGTGTTAAATCTTCTATTTCATCCGAAGCAGATGTCAAGGTTATAGTTTTAAGATATTTTTTGTGTCACAGATAATTGTTTTCATTCCTTAAAAGTTCGAATAGCTTATGCCGAGTATGTTTTAAATAATTTCTATTATCATTCTAATTAATCTTTTCGGCCAGCCACCCCATAATGATGTATCTGGGAGATTTTACTTTGAATTAATTTTATAAATTGTACAGAATAGAGAGATAGTGTCCCATTCAATGGCGTTTAGTGAATTGTTAGCACCTGTAAAACTTGTGCTGTTATCACAATAAATTATTGATGGTCTAAGCGTACTTGCGATAAATCTTCTTAAAGTTTGTAAGAAATTATTAGTTGACGTAAAAAAGTAGTTAATTTCAAATGTAGCACTCTATAGTTAGCGCACGTAAAAACTACTAACCAAATCTTTTGCTCCCCTTTTATGATTAGAGCTCTGGTACAATTGATACCCACTATGTTAGATATAGTAGCCTCTTTCCCACAATTTTCAAGAAAAGATCCTTAAAAATTGATATTTTTTGTTTGCCATCAAATCTTCAAAGTTTTACTCAATTTTCAACGATTTTTCTCACAGTCCTTCTGTATTTAAAGAGATCCAAAAGCTTCTTTCAATTTACACATCAGAATTGGAATTCCTTCATGTTCTAATCATAAGTGACTATAACGTATAAATTTTTCTCTAAAGCATGATCTTAAGGTAATAATATTGGAAATTTAAAATTCTTCGAATATTCTCTAAACAAAATACATACTTTTACTCTAAGAAAACCCTATTTTAATATGTCTATAGGTGAAGGGTGTTTACGTGATTATCTTCTATCGCATAATTTTTCCTATTGTACTATTTTTCAGACTGATTCTGCTCTACCAAATTCATCTGATACTAACATCCTAGTAGCTTTCTTTTTGAAGTTGACCTTAAAATTATCTACAAATCTGTAAACCAAAGCTAATACTCTTATTAATGTTTCGTTAGAAGAGGTACGATTGAATTCTGGGTTAGCTGTACCAATAATTGTTTCCTTCTTTCAGAATTTACTATTTCAAAATCAACTTGTGCTTTAGGTTTGGGTTATTCATTTCATAGTTTTCTTCGCAATGAAAGTTACTCCCGCTCTCGATAATTGCACAAAACTTCTACAATGCATCAGAAGGAATGCAGATATGCAGGTACTATTTCAAAATCAAGTAGTACTTCATTCTCAGGCTATTCATTGGACGATTTTCTTTGCGAGGGAAGTCCTTCCTACTCCAAAGATTTGTATAAAACCTCTGAATTGCGCTAGAGTTATTTCAATGGGAAGGAAGTTATGTAGAAATTAACAAAAAAGAAATACATTTCCACTTTTTGGAATTACTCGCAGCTCTTTTACTATGTTATTCATGGACTTTCTTTTCTAATCCAGTGCAAAGCATATACGAAGTCAGGCTAATATGCATCTATGATATTTAGTCGTTTAAAACTTCATCAACAAATATTTAATATTACTTGCAGGAATTGGGTGAGAATAAGTTGTATCTTCGCTTGACACGCTTGATAGTTCTCCGTGGAGACTTTTTTCACACGCGACACACACAAGTAAACCAGACTCACAAACACTGCTATATGTAACACTATTTACCGATGCCTATATCGGGACACCATTTATAAAAAGCTCTCAGATATGAAAATTTAACACATCGGCTAAAAGTCCCCGGTCTAATGAAGGAAACACAACTTTTTCAGTTAAATTCGGCTTTATTCATCAACATATTATCCCTCAAGAGCGATACTATCATTTCAGCACTTCTCTAACATTTCGACACCTTTCTTGAAGAACGGTTTATCTTTGGCCTCAAAATAGGCGTTTGTTTATGCGATCACCTCCTCATTCGAGCCAAATCATTTTCCGGCGAGCATTTTCTTAGGTCTGCGAACAGGTAATAGTCACTAGGGTGGGGGTCCAATCTGGAGAATAGGATGAGTAAGAAAGATATTCAAATGTTGCCATCGTATCCAAAGAATTGTGGCACGCGGCATTGTCTTGGAAAAAGATCACTTTCATTCTTTGCATTTAGAGCCATTTCTTCGAAATTTCCTCTTTCAAACGATCCATTTGGGCCATGTAGTGATCGCTATTAACTGTCTTACCTATTTCAAGGTAATGGATAAGAAAAAAACCATACACATCCCAAAATACGGATGCCATAACTTTGCCAACACACTGCTTCGCATTTGGCAGCTTTGGGCGAGGTTCACCAGCTGCTGTCCACTAAGCTGACAACCGATTTGACTCTGGCGTATAGTGATGGAACCAAGTTTCATCCATCGTTCTGTATCGACGTAAAATGTCTTTTTTTTTTTTTACTTCTCCCAAATAGCTTCAAACAGCGCTTGGAATTATTGACTCGTTGTTGTTTTTAGTCTACTGTTAGCACACGGGGCACTCATTCCGAAAACAGCTTTCTCATAGTCAAATGTTCATGTTAAATGAAGCCTACACTTTCCTTTGACATAGTTGCAGTATCAACTATCTCCTGCAAATTCACTTTATGGTTTGTTAAAATGATTTTGTGAACTTTTTTGATATTTTCCGGTATAATCACCTTTTGGTGGCGACCAAAGCGTGGCGCATCATCAGTGTTCGTACGACCACGTTTAAATTCAGCAAACTAGTCAATAATGGTCGATTTTCCTGGTGTAGAGTCCAGATAACATTTGTTAAGAAATAGTTTCGTTTCAACGGTGTTTTTCCCATCAGAAAGCAATATTTTATAAACACAAAATTCCTTTTCTTCCCATTGCTTATAAAATAAGTAAAAGTTGTTTCACTAAAACCATTGTAACTTTTGAACCAAACGTCAGATCGTCATTTAACTTTTACAGCTACCTTTTGAAGGTTACTAGTTATTTACTGAAAAAATATTAATTCTAAATTTGGGGTGTTACCTGGGAGTTAGACCGAGAACTTATCAGCCGATGTGTTAGTAATGCAACCATTAACTTCAATTCTAAAAACATTTAATAAAACTAATGTATGCTCCCAAATGATGGTCTTCTCACTGAGTAATTTGTTTTTTCTTCTATTCATACACACACAATTCTCATACATATGATCGTAGCTTCTTTTCCTTCTTTCCCCTTACTATAGATTAATTTGGCATCTTAACCATTTGACCGCTAGGCGAATCAACAATTTTCGCTCTCTTATTCAGCGCAGTGCTAAGATCAAATAGTCCCTGAAAGAAGCAGCCATTTTCATTGAGTTCCTTTTGAAAATGTTACCCTTTTCCGACTGTGATACAGATAGTTCGTTTGCTTTAAAAGACAGTCCTTAATGAATTATTTGCAGTATATTAATATAGTATTTACAATAATTGTGTAATTCTCCTTTTTAAAAAATTCAGTAAGTGGTATTAGCTTATAATATATTAAATTTATCATTATATAATATCATTAGTACTTTGTTCTTATTTCGTTAATTATTTTATTTTAACACAATTTTTACTTTGGTGAATTTTCACACAGTAAAAAAGTGAAGGATTTCACTCTGTGTTTCAGAGAGGTAAATTAAATGTCATTAAATTGATTTATGTTCGTAGTGATTCCATTAAAATTTTCTTTCACAGTTTTTGATGTTTCATGAATAAAGTTGAATGCTGAACTTTATCAAATTAAAGCATTTGCACTGATAAAAAATTTCTTGTCTTATAAAAAGCTTTAATATACATGCGTTGACAGAAGGAATTTTGGAGTGATTCAGGCTCTGTTTGTTGTGTATCAAAATAGCAGTGTGACAAAAAAATTCAAAACTTAAAAAAAAAAATAATTCTTTAATATGCTTTACATTTTTCAAAATTTTGAATTATTAATCATTGGGTATAAAAGTGGTAAACCGCGATTAAAAGATTTTTCTCTTAAGTTTTCATAAGTGTTTTCTAAAGCATAGAATTTAACTTTTTTTAAAAAAAAAGTTTAAAAAAAGTTTAGGATTATATATATGAATATAGTTCTATATTCACAGGGTTCCACCGTAATACTTAACTTTCAAGGAAAAAGTACCATTTATCAGAGAATTAAGGAGAAGAAAAGACAGTTCATTTTTTTATTACTATAATAGCAGCAAACAAGAAAACTTTAAGAGTTAAAGAGAAAACTTAAGAGAGAGAGAGAGAGAGAGAGAGCACATTTGACTAGGATTGAGAGTGATGATCCTTCTCAAGAATTATGCGTCGATGAGTTATTCAAGTGCTTTATTATTTCTCAATCTTACAATTTGTCAAAAAGCTTTTATGTAATACCGTGAGAAAGATCTTGTTATAAGAAGTATCAACTTTGTTCGGGTCACTAAAGGAACCTTTTTTCAGCTGAAATTCACTTTCAGTTGCTTTTCTTCTAATACGACTGTACTGTTTTTTTTTTTATTTATAAGCCGACTTTTCTAATTTTTGTTGCACCTGAAAGCTACATGTATCTTCCATATCATGTATTATTCACTTTTCGATATATTCCTCACTGCTTACTACTCACTGGCCCCAACTTGGGACTACTCAGGCAAATAATTCGGAAAATAGTTCTGGTTATTTTGGTCGACACAAGTCTTTAATGAAAACTTTCACTTTATCGTCAAAACATAACTGACCTTTAAGATATCCATTCATCTTTTTGAAGAGACGCGTGTCGGATGCAATGACGTCTCCCTGCTTCAATTTCATCTCCATATGGATCGCCAATTTCTTGAATATTCAGGGTAATCACTCCATAGGAAACAAATACATTATATGCAGGTTTCAGATAGTGTTCACGGTAGCTTAGTGTTCACGGAGCGGACTTGCGGCCGGAGTTTTCGTCGAGTCATGGGTTCGAACTTTGATGCCACTAAAGGCCTGTCGTGTAGAAGCGGCTGATGCACGTTAAATATATCAAGGCTCAAAATTCTCCCGTTGACATTGTGTAGAAGTTAGATGAGGGAGGTACCAGCTCATTTGTCCTCCTCGTCACTTGACCTAGGCTCAGTATTACGAGGTCTATTCCCAATAGTCCCCGAGGGGGGCTTTTATCGCGATGTTTATGAAACCAAACTGAAGCAAAGGTTTCAGATACAACATCAATTATGAAAATCAAGATCAAGTAATAAATAATGTTATGGCAACGTAAGTATCAATTTTCAATCCAAGTTTCATGCAATGTGAAATATTTTTAGATATTTTCCATTTTTTAAAATATTTTTTACAATTAAGTGAAGTAAAATTTTTAAATGTGTTAATTCCTGTTGCCTCCCAATGGTGGTCGCGGTAGTCTAGTGGTCATTGTCGCGGATTTGCATCCGGTGGTTTTTGTCGAGTTGCGGATTCGAGCTTTGATGCCATTTAAAACCGTGGTCAGGGCTGATGCACGTAAAATCTGCCAGTTGCCAAAATCCTTCCGTTAACATGGATGGATGTTAGGAGAGGGGAGTACCAGATCAGGTATCGTCCTCGTCACTTGATCGAGGTTCAAAATTACGAGGTCCGTCGCCAATAGTCCTCGTGTTGCTTCTAGTGCAACGTTAATTAAAAAACCAAACCAAAGCCTTTTCAGGACAGAAATATTAATCGCAATGCTATAATTAAATGTATAACCTATATTTTCCTTATATAATCTTTATAGCGACTTATGAGTAGTGTTTATAAACAGAATTTTGTAATTTATTTCTTTAAAAAAACTTACATCCCGTCATTTATTTTATCATACTTAATTCTAATAATTATCAATTTAACTCTTCTATAAAGTGTTTTAAAATGACTATTGCTGACTAGACAAATGTTAGTATGAATTTAAACATTTCGTTACATTACGAGAATTAATTCTTTTTTTTTTTTTCAAATCATAGATTCTTTTCATGAAAAACGATGCATTTTGCAAAATATATCGCTTCAAAGGTGATGGCTGCCCTCTACCGAACAACAACTCTAATTATTTAAAATATTTACTCTTAAAACCAAATTCAAATATGATTTTAAGACGTTTTATGTCAGTTCTTGGCACGTGATTAGTAAGAAACAGAAATTTTTTCGGTGTGATAAAATTAATGAATCTTCAACTCTTAACTTAAAAGTTTATTTTAGTAACATAACTTTTTTTCGAAATGATAAAATTCATGAAACTCGACAGTTTATTTTAGTATTATATGAATTGTATGTGCTTAACATTTATTATATCATAAGATTAATAGTGTAGACTTTAAAATTTCGTATTATTCTACTGATCAGCCTAGTGGAAAATTAACATAATTTGAAAATACTGATCTCAAGTCTAAACTTTCAAGTTGCTTAAAAAGTCTATATCATTGCGTAACATATGTATCATGTCATATATAACAAAAAAAACCCAATAAATGAATTTATGAAATTATTTTCTCCATTGCTGATCTAAAGAGAATGTACGAGCAATTTAAATAATTGTTACTCGATTTCGAAAACTAGAAAAGTGTTTCGCTTTCTTTAATTCCATCTTTCTCATAATCGATTTCAGAGTTTATAATTTTAGGTCTTGCTTATTGATTAGACTAAATTACCTAGAACGACTAGCCTTATTAGCCGGACTATCAGCTCGAAATGGAATTTCGTTAGAACTTTATTATTTTAGTCTACAGCTCTCTGTAGATTTCGAAAGATTTGTGTCACGCAAACTTTTAATTAACTGGATTTACATTTCGAATTCAATCGGATCTATTTACGTATTGGTTTTCCATTTCTGATTTTCGTATTTTTGGGGCATTTGTTGCGTGGTATATTAGCACTGAGAGAGATTATATTCGTAACGGAGATAATTAGTAAATATTTAAGATAGAGAACAAGAAAAATAAAAGGTTCCAAAAGAGAACAGCTTATATGTAAAACTTAATTTCAAAATACGAGCTTTTGAGTCACGTGATTTCAAGGGTCTTTATGAATTGCTATTTCTTAATCACTTCCGGAAAACAATCTTTCTTCAATAAGTTGTATTTAAAAGTAAGGAAACATTTGTTACAAAATAGATGCAAGTTTCTGAAATTCTAACATATTCATTTTCCTTAAAATATATTTTTTTCATTGATCGATATATTTGCTTTCTCAGTCTTTTAAATTCATCTGTACTTCCTAGGAAATAAGTTAAACTTTTGTGTCCTTAAATGTTGGCAGATATGTTTGGTATTCTTCATCACGCAAACTGTTCTTTAACTTTCGAAATAGTTTCTCCAAAATATAAAAAAAAGATGTATGTCTACGAAGTTTCTTTAAATTGCATTCTCCCTTTGTAATCCATTTTTGTCAATCTTTCATTTCCTAAAAGTTGACTCCCGTCTCAAGCTATTTTGGTGACCTCGGTAGACAAGTGGTCACAATGACAAGCTCATGGTTGAAGTGATTTCAGCAAAATCGTGGAATCGAATTCTGAAGCCAATAATAACAAGTTGTGTAGCTGGGATGATGCTCGGAAAATCTGTCGGGGCTCCATGTCCACTGTTGAAATGGTGGGGAATTTTGTAAAGTGGGGTTTCAGCTATGTCATAGACCTCATCATCTAAAAGCAGTTCAATATGACAATGTCAGTCGTCAGTATCCCTTACGTTGCTTTTAAATGAAACTTAAACAATAAATCAATCAAGAACTTTCAGATAAGGTACTTGTTTGAGAACATCAAGCATAACTTTGTTTTAATTATTTTTCAAAAGGTATTTTGAAAGTTATGTTGAGTTCGTGCCCCGGAATTAATTATGAAAGTTTGTAAAATTTGTTATAGTATTTTTATCTTATTTTTGTTCTACACGCTACCTTCCTACATTTCCACTTTTTCTTTGTTCATATAAGTGTCTAAAACATTCCTGGAAAATATTTTTTGAAACTTCCTCCTGCTACTTCGTCCCATTTTCCATCACTTCTTCTATATTAACGAAACGTGTCCCTTCCAATTAATTTTCAGCCGAAGAATATGTAATAATCTTATGGTGATAGGTCAGGAGTATACAGAGGGTTTTTAAGTGTGTCAGGTTAGGAATTTTATTATTAAGAGTAAGCGATGTACCAGGGAAACATCATGCAATGAAACCGCATATCTCCATTTTCAGGTCATTATTGTTTCACTGCCTCATTTACCTGCGAATCTCCATGCTAAGTTCTATGTTGACAAATGTTCGCCCTTTAAATTGCCGAATGCGCTCAACCCTGTTATATATGATAAGAATGTACTCCAAAAATCCTATTCAATGCCTATGGAAGTTTGGAAAAATCGGTTATGCATTTGAACACTACTGATTTCTCCCCTTTTCAGAATGGTTTCTTTAATATATAAAGTTTCCCAGATTGTGATTTCTCGAAGAAACAGAAAATTCGTTATTCGTAAGCTGTTATGGAATCGATTGCTCAAAGTCTATCACAAACACTAGTTTGTCAGATACAAGTTGTAGTTTTTGCTGAGGATATAGAAAATGCTTTATAATGGGAATCAGCGCCTTCTTAATGGTGCTGTCAACCTCTGAAAAAAGAAATTTTACCCCCAAAGGACACATATTTAAAAGTCGGTATTTGATTCAAAATCTTTTTAATTACACTGCGTTTTTTTTTAAATGTAAGCAACCATGCATTTACAAAACTAGGTTAAATGTTTCCAGTGCCTCTTTGAATATATATATATATATATATATATATATATATATGCTCCTTATAAAAATTAAACAGAAAAAGGAAAATGCTATTCTTATTTTTAATATTCATGCAAAAATATTTTGTACATGAACAGTAACGGAATATATAGACTTAGTAAGTTTTGAAAATTTAAATTTTCAAATTTTGTGAATAAGAATTTAAAGCCTTCCGGTTAGAGGAGTTTGGTTATAAAATCAAAATTCATATTTTAAGACTGAAAATGAAATTAGGAGATTTTATAGCTTACAAAAGGTATCCAAAGGTTTAATGTAAAAATAAGATATAAATTCAAAGATTTTGTTAAAGGTAGTTAAATTTTCTTGTATAAGCAGATAATTGAAAAAAAAATTTCTTTCATTAAATGCTTAGTAACGGCATGCTTTAAAATTTAAAATATATTTATTTTGCTAAACTCCCAAAATTATACTCAATACATTGAGAATGAAATATTTACATTTGCATCAAAATATTTTTATCTAAAATATATTTTATTGCCCCACCAGTGGCTTGCGTGAAAGCTTAAACTGGAAGATGAAGTTCTTTATCTTTCACGGGGGTTTCTTGGTTCTCCCCGTGTGTAACACGAATGTGAGTCGGCTACCCTTTAAGTCCTGCCAGGAAGGCACTTCGTGTACTTCCCATTCTTCTTTATTCATTGTTATTCGGTACCCACTTCCAAATTTTGCGTTTAAGAGACAAAGTATTTGATTATCCTGTACATCGCTTGCGAATCCAAATTCAGTATTTCAATGAAGGTATACTACATAGAATGATTGTTCAAGAAGTGCGTCAAGTTCCTAGTTGTAGATGCTTTGGTCCACGTCCCACACCATTAACGCCTGGACGAATTTTCATGTCAATCCCCTATGCGAGACACTGATAAAAAAAAAGCCACCATGGTGTGTGCTAGTGCAGAGGAGTCAGATGACTCAAGATTCTGACTCATTGGAGCTGTCCCGGATCCATCCGGTTGAGAAAAAGAGAGTGGACAGCCCTCGGAGAACGACGGTAGCCCATCTCGAAGTGGTGTTCTATGGGCAATGTCATCCTTTTCCTAAGGTGACGGCGGCAAAGGGGATCCATTGTAAGAATATTTTCGCAAATGTTTTTTTTTTGTAATTACCGTAGTTGAAAAATTAGACCATCTTTTTAACTTTCTATATATTCAACACAACTTGACAAAGATAGTATGAATGTTAAGAGCCCTCTTAACGGCCATTTTGATTTCATGCGCCTTAATTTAATTCTTTGGAATTTCAATTATTGTCTTTAAATCTTTAGTATTTCAGCTATTTAAATCCAAAAACGTGCATCCAAAAGAGCAAAAATTATCAAGGCTGCTATAGAGTTAAACTTTTCTCCATTGTTTGAAAATATTTTAGAATGATTTTAAAGATTGGAAAACTTACAAATGAATCATTAAAATAGGGTTAAATATATTTTTAAGAGAAAAAAGGAAAATTTAATTCCACAGAAACCTTTGTTATTTTTTGCTCTTTCGGATACACTTTTACGCTTTCAAATAGAAAAAATATTAATGGTTTGAGGACAGTAGTAGAAATTCATATAGGATTAATATTACGCTCTCGAAATTAAAATAGCCTATACAGTCAAGTCTTAATGGCACAAAGAATTTAAATTTTGATCTAATCTGTAAATTTCGATCGTAAGGATTAAATCATTACCTTAATTGACACAGTTGATTAATTATAAAATAACTTTCCTATTTCAGAAAATTGTTTTGATGCACTAAGGTAAAGAATAGATTAAATGGACCAAGAATAGATTAATAGATCCAAGTTTCATTCTATTCCCATTATTAGTTAAAGAGATATTGCAAGATGTTCGTTAAAGAGCATAGAGTAAGTGATTTAAGCACTAGTTTTTCATAATCACAGTTTTTATCTATATATGATAAGTGGATCGGTAATTGAATTTAATAAACTGGTAAACCAATCTGTAAGACGCTTTCAATTTCGATAGTAGGATTTGATTATGAGTTATTTCGATAACTCTTGGATAGATTAGTATTTAAATTTAAGTGATTTAAAATATAACAACGAAAAATAAAACACATTCCAACAACTAATATTGTTAATTAATTCTTCCAAAATCAAAAATTTATAATTGTTAGACATTATCAATATTTGATATCCAGTCTAACTAGAGAAGAAAAGAAACATGCCGAGATAAGATTTGTTCGGAAGACAATAACCTGGAATGAAGATTGACGTTAAGAAATTAATTTACCTCGAGTTGAAGGTATAGAATTATTACATATCTAAATATAGCCTCTTCTGAAAAACTATTGAAATATACAACAAATAAATTAATTCGTATTCAGAAATATTTAAACTAAGAAACTGCTTCTATGAGTGGTTAGCAGAAAATGTTACTGAAGTAGCTCTCATAACAGAGAGTGAGTATCTTTGCCATTATATAACTCACAGAAGAGTTATTAAAAAACACTCCATAACTAAACTGAGAGTAATGCACGAAGAATGTATTATGTGTTTTGACACTGTTTTAAGCCATGACATCGAAAAAAGTATTTAATTTCCAGAAACCTTCACCATTTTGAAAAACGCTTTCTTCGATAATGACTTAATAACTTCTACTTCTAACAAAAAATATACTTCACATTTTCATTTATGAAACAGGACATATTCTTAGAGGACGGGAGCATATTGCTTTATATTTAGCGAAGAGATATGAGGAATTGAGCCCCACGCTTGTTCTATTATTGGACAAAGATGAAGATAATTTATATAGATGCAAGAATGGAATTGCATCCCGCCGAATTCACTCGAAGAAAAGTGTTATCGCTTGTACATAATTTATTTAACATCTTAGGGATTTTATGCTTCGAAACCTGACTCCAAAACTAATTGTTCAATAAAGGTAGAATTCGAAAATAGGTAGTGATACTTCTTTATCCTCTGACAATGAAATGAAGTTTAAATCATGGCTGACAGAGGTAAGTTTACTTTCAGAAGTGAAAAGAACTAGATGCTTAAATGCCTTTGATTCAACAAACTTTAGTCAATATACATTTTATAATGGCCGTAAATATGCTTATAGTGTGGTTGTGTTCCTTCGAACAGTGGATAAAAATGAGATACCAGCTAAAAAATAGAGTTAACTTTTACACAAATTCACAATATCCAAAACTGAATTCTTAATTTACTATGTCGGAGCTCATCTTGCCTCTAATGTTATAGAAACTTTGAATTTAGAAAATATTATCTGTTTTTACTGATCCGGTTGGACAACAGCAGTCACTCGGAAAAAAATAGGAGGATTCTGGGGAAATGTTTGTTGAAAAAAGAATGAAAGATATTCAAATATACCCTCAGAAGGATAAATGGAGGCGTGTTCTAAGCGCTTATAATGCTGTAGACTTACTATCTATAGAATGTTCCATTAAAAAGTTATCATGTCTAAATACTAGTGAGGTCCTGAGTACCTGAAAGAAGTTGAGTTCCTGACCAGTCACTGAAATGCAGCTCAATGAAGAAAAAATTGTAAGTGAAAAGAGAACGAATAGTTGTAATGTTATAATCTTCAAACGAATAGTTGTAATGTTTTCGAAGACATATGGTTCTTGAGATATTTTTCTAGGTGTAATCAGATCGCGACATTAATTTCATTGATAATACGCTTCCTTAGCAAGTGCAATGACCAGGTTCTAGACAGAGTTGTGAATTTACAATATAGAAGAATTTACAGAATTGATAAAAAAAAAAAAAAGAAACGAATACATGCAAGATAGCCTAGATAAAAATGCTTCAGAAGAGGCTCAAAGTTAATAGGTTTGTATTTTCATTGATCTGAAGGACTTTTCAGACTAAAAACTAAAATTATTAGACGGGACGACGATGAGAACAGTTTAGCTGTTCCAATTATTTTTCCTTCAGATAAGACTTATTTCAAATATTAGTATTAGAATATTATAAACAGTTATCACATGCTAGATATAAACTTTTTGTTGCAAGTATTTGTAATGACTCGGGATCTTTAAGCTAGAAAAAACGGTCCAAACAGTTTTAACCAAACGCATTTGTTGCAGAATACAACAACGCGAAGGAAATAGAAACGGTTCCAGTTCCCCTGTCAGAAAATCGAATTTGAGAAGTTTTGATTTTGGAAGTGATTGGATTTGATTATGCTTGCCTTTGTAATTGAATGAAGAAATGAAAATATAGATTATGTTCTTTATACTTACAAGGATCTGTGTGAGTGAGTGAATGTAAAGTTTACTGGCGCGTGAGCCAGATATGGCTATGCTGCTCCAAACAAGATTTAACTGTGATCTAGATGTGAAGTCACGTGGGTATATCGCACGGTTCGCTTGGAATTGATCGAAGATTCGTCTCCAGATGAATTTGTATTGGAATTAATAAGAATTATTTCCAAAGAGGTGGTTCAAAATTACAGTGATAATAGCATAAAATTGGTTGGTGTGAGAGATTGATACAGATGGTGAAAAAACTGTTGAGAAATGTTTTAAGGAAATCATGTTTCTAGTACGAAGAAATGATAAACGCACTATGTAAAATATATGCAGTGACTAATTCAAAATCTTTCACATATTTAGTTGAAGAACCAAGTGATCCTACAGCTCTCACCCTTTTAATGATTCTTCTAGATGTACATAATACAGGAGTACCTGGCATAAATCATTTTGATATTAATTTGAATGATTATATAGATTTCTTCAGATTCTGAGAGAGGTATTTTCGAAGAAGATTTTGAAATGAATTTTTCTCTTAGTTCAGAAATATCCTAAGCGATCTTTAGTGACAATTAAACTGATTGACTCAATGTTTATTGGCTACAACCACAATAAAAGAATAGTCTGGCCACTAAGTTGTGTGCTAGAATTATGTATATACTAGAAAGGACAATAAAGTACAGGTATTAAAAATAAAAACTACCACATGTAATTCTATAAGACTTGTGAGACGTGTTCATACGATTGATCTCGTGAGACGTTTTCATGCATTCGAACTCGTGAGACGAGTTCACACATACGAACTCGTGAGACAGAACTCGTCAACCGATGGGACTAGGAATAGAGAAGTCTAAGAAGAAGGAAAGAAGGTAATAATTTTGAAAACTATAAGAATTAAAGGGGACGCAAAACGGTAAAATGTTTTATCATTTTGTAGTATGATTATGAAGTACATATCGATCTAAATAGGAATAATGTTTACCATGTCTGTAAGTAGTCGTGTTAAATTATATGCTTTCTATTATTGTATATTTGTATTTATTTTGATTTTATCTCCCCTAAAATCCAAAGTGGTAGATGATGTGGTGAACACACCATTAGTTATTATTATTGTTATTACTATTATTATTTCAATTTGGTTGAAGTGACAAAGAGCGGCTGTCAATAGATTGATGACAATAGAGGTTATTTTTCTCTACCGGTGCAATTTATCAAAGGGGGATGTAAATCATTGAAGAAAAATATTACAAAAGATACAATACAGCAAAGATATACCCTTATTGTAAGAAGAGGAGAATCTTCAGCGTTTGGGCACCAGATGGGAATCTAGAAAAAGAAGGATGATTCTTTCTAAACTGTGAAAGATGTAGGAATACTACTTTAGCGGAGAATAAAGGGAAAGAAAAATAATTTAGTATACATTCCTGTAAATAATCAGAGTAAGGAGGGCTCACCATTTTTGGACATATCTGTCCATTATATAAGGGGGAGGTTATTTTTCAAATACGAACAATTACTGGACGGCTGCTATTTGAACTGTAGGGGAGATCTTATATCCAACAGTCCTTTAGTTTTATCTAGCGTTCCTTGAATTTATGTTTTCGTTTATTTTCGTAACTGTTTCAGATTCCATACAATAGAGTACAGAATTATTTCAGAAAAAATCTAATTTTTTTAAAGTAGCTACAAAACTAGTTTTAATTATTTTTTTTAAATATGTGTATTTCTAAAATACATCTTTAAAAGAATGCCTATACGAGGATTTTCAACAGAAAAATAATTTGTTTAGTTTGAAAAGTTCTCTTCTGTTGGATTGGAGTTATCTTTAGAAACAAGTGAGGAAGAAAATATATTTACAGTCTATGCAGTAAAACATATGAGTCATTTTACATAAAAGAGTATATTCCTTTCAACTAAATTTCGTTTATTAAGTTTATAATATAGTTTTATCATTAAAATATGAAAATTATACATGTATAAAAAGTTATACTTAATTCAATTGACATATTTTAATATAAATCATCACTTTTAGAAGTAAAAACACAACATCATGAAGTTCTAATTTTCTCAAAAGTATTTTGAGGTCTTAATATTTCGAAAATTAACTAAAATGACATAATTTTTTGTGAAAATATTTCTTAATTCTTCGAAGGAATACGAAACAGTGAGTGTGCAAATAAGATGTCCTACAGGGGTGGTGGTATGTTATAGATACCAAGTCGTAAAAATCATCAGATAAGTTTTAAGTAAAATTTAATGTTTTTCTTTATATACCGCCTCTCAAAGGTTTAAAAGTGCGTGTGTAAAATAAGTATAAATTAACTGAAAACCCGAACAAAAAAAATAACGATTTCGTTTTCGAAATGTACTATTCTTAGGGTTCGGTTTACTTTTAAAGAACTACAATTGTTTTCTAACTTTTTCGGGTTACATTCAATTCAAATTCCAAGCCCTGTTAAAAATACCAATATTTAATAACATTTTTAATTTAATACTAATAATGATCATTTGATGCTGGAAAATTTATGAAAGCTTTTATCAATTTAACATTTTCGTAAATTCTTCCTAATTTTTGAATTTACTTGCAGTAGTAAAAATATAGTTACCTGAATAAATTTCAAACTTTTTTTAGATGCCTTCAGATGTCATTTTTATTCAACTATCAGCACAATGTATAAGAAACTAAGTTAATCCGCCAGTAATTCGAAAACAAATCTAAAAAAATTTTTCTTGAATTTCGTTCGTGCTGTGGATAACGAAACGATAACGAATTCAAATGTATGTGGACTTGTGTCTCGAGTTAGCCTTGACTTCCAGCATCCATACACGACCAAGATTAATCCTTGGCCAAATTATCACTTAATATCATCATACTCTTTAAGAATGGATTCTTGTTCATGAGAGTGTACTATTAACCGAACATCCTCGGACTCTATGATAGGTACAGAGAAACAACGTACTCTATGATAGGTACAGAGAAACAACGTACTCTATGATAGGTACAGAGTAACGGTACAGAGAAACCTTGAGTTTGAAAATAACCACGACCAATCGATCTAGCAAAGTCATTATTTTTCGGAGTCATATCTTCAAAACATTTGATGTTCTTTTTAACTTCCCTATATTTTAACTGTTCAGATCTTAAATTATTTGTTTGCCGTGAAAAAAAATTAATTATCACACACAGCACAAGGTTCGTAATTACTTCCATTGTCATGTGTACAAATTAAATGGAAAAACATCAGAGGTAAAAAAAAATTATTACCCAGGAATATGTTGTATATTCAAGTCGTATGACAAGAACTGGTGAGACCATCAAATTAATGTTGGTGATTTGAGGGTTAACTAACTTTTCAGAGATTGATGATAAGTAGCGACAATTGTTTCTGATCCTTCAACATTACGTTGAAACATATTCAGAGACCAACTAACAGCAACGGCCTCTCAATTGGTAGTGTAATATTTCTTTCCAACTGGTGATAATAGTTAAGTGACTGATAATTTAATTTAATGTTAGATATCTCCCTTTCCTTATAAGAAAACAGATCCGATAGTATATACACTGGAACCAGTTCTAATTGTGAAATGTAAAATTTCATCTACTTGCTTTGAAATTAGAGAATTCAACACTTCTTTCAATCTATCAAAAGCCATTTGATCTGAAATTTACCATTTCGACACAACAGCCTTCATTGTAAGGTCTTGAAACCTCCGAAAAATTGTTAACAAACAATGATGGTATGAACAAGATTATTCGAAAGACAACTTATCTCACATTTTTCGATACTCTGGAATATTCAAAATTACATCTACCTTTCCCAGATTTCCTTCAAATCCTTTCCTTGAATTCCAATGTCCTAGATATTTTCTCTTTGGACAAGCGAAACCACTATCGCCAATGGATCTCACTTGAACTGTTCAAGTCTCAGAAGGAATATCTTAAGATTATTCAGTTGAGCGACGAAAGTTAGGACATAACAATGACATCATCCAAGTATGATACGATTTTTACATCGTCAATTCCCCTTTTGACACGATCTATGAGCCCCTAAAATGTGGCCGGAGCATTTTTCAAATGGCATTCTGTTAAAATGAAAAATTCCAAATAGAGTAATAAATGCAGTTTTGTAGTTGTCAACCGGAGACACATTGACTTGATGGTATTTAGCATGGAGATTTATTGTAGATACAAAGCCAATCTACCTGGCGTCACAAAGACTATCATCTATCCTTGGCAATGGATAAGATTCAATAACTGTGATTGAATTTAAGGCACTATAATCTATACCTAATTACGTATGATTGTCAGGCATAAATACTAACATAACAGGTGTAGTGTAAGGATATTTACATTCTATTATTAATCATCCAGCTCTCCTTTTAAAATTTCCTACCTAGCAGAAGACAAAATGTAAGGTGACGCTGCTACAAGAAAGTGGTTACCTCCATCAAAGTAATGTTCTAAGTAGAAAGTCGCCCAATCCACTGAACAAAGATTTCACCATACGTACAGTGTAAACAATTTAACATCTTTTTCTGATCATGACCCAAAGTTTTCCATCTTCCGGCAAGGAACAAAGATTTACATCAACATTATCCGTTTCCATAGGGATATCGACAATTGCTCCACCTTTCCAAAAGGGAACTTGTAACGAGAGTTGACACTAAAAATCTCACAATGTTCGTCACATCAAGAACAACACCTGCAGATTCTGAGAAATCTGTTCAAAGAAGAATACTATTAATTGCATTTGCAAATAAAATTAATTCAGTCAAAACTTCATGATACTCTATTCTAACACTTGCTTTCAATTTGTAGCAATCAGCAAGAGATAGTTAACCATCAGGTAAATTTATCGGTATCATAGGAAACCCATGTTTCTAAAACGATATGTGCAATCTTTTTCTAACAATAGTATGTGAGGAATCTACGCTGGCACATACTCGTACCATTTTTTCTCACAGAACTCTTTGTTATTCACTGAACTGCGGAATTCGAAGACGATACTGAATCGTAAATGATATTGTTTTAAAATAATTTACTTCTTCACAGGAGAGCAAATATTGCACGCTTAGCAGTGACAACTTTTCTCTTCCCATCACCACAATATTGTATAGGAGGTTTTCATCATTCACAAACTTATAAGGACTCATTATTATTGTATTAAAATTTTACTTAACAAAATCAAAACTTTTATGGGTGAAATACTTTGATTTGATCACCTTCTGCTCACTCGTATAGAAACTCCGGATGATTTCACAGGCATCAAGCTATTCAACAAGTTCAGCAGAAACAATAAATTTTTCCCACTCACCCAAATAATGTTCTCTTTACATTCTCAAGGAAACGAATTGTTCATCTGGACTAAGATAACCAAGTCTTGCAATTGCTCAAAATTTGACACTCCTTGTTCGGTTAATCATCCCTTTAAACAATTTCTGAGTTCAAATTAAAAAATTTCCATTTAGAGCTTTAGTTCTTACATTGCTGAAAGGACAATTTTCTAAACACTTAACATACTTTTCAATTATATATCTTGGATATGTGAATAATCTCGAAACTTGTCCTCTGGTTCTCAACCACCAACTTACTTAAGTCAGTAATTAATTAGTCAGTTTTTCAACTTAGTAAAGCTACTGATATAAGAGTCACCTACTTATCATCTGGTACTCTTAATATTTTCAAATGTCATTCACACAGCGTCAAAAATACATTTATATCGTATTCTCCGGTTTAAATTGAGTAAAATCTCTTTAAAATATACTTTTTGACTGAGAGAAATCTCGCAATTCTCAGAAGATCACGTCGCTTCCTGCGATCTTAACCACAATCTGTTTTTCCAGGACAAATTACTTAGTATAACGTTCATTTTGTTTAGCTTCACCTACCAATCTATCCTTAACAAGGAACTCTAACTGACTTTTGACAAAGTCCTCGCCATCAATGAAAACCTAACTTTTCATGATTAAGCACCTGATCTCTATAATATTTAGAAGAGTGCCTGCAATTACATCAATACATTACTTTTCAATATATTATTGAAAAGTTATGAAACAGGACTGAAATGACAAATATTTTCAAGAAAAAGCAAAATGTTTACAAACTTTCGGATGATTTTAAACCATTAATTGCGGACACTCAGCCCGTCATGTTGTGTGGACAATCCATCAATTTTACATTTCTATTGAAACTTCTGTTTTTCTTTGCATGTATGCAAAAAATATTAAATATAAATTGAAATTTGAAATGCCGATAAAAATTAAGTTTTAAATTAATGACATCAAACCACGGATTTTATCTCGCTATTATTGGGTGGGAATGAATAAATATATTGCTGATTATATTAAATCTTACTCCAAATGTATCAGACATAATTGTTCAAAACAGAAACCTTCAGAACTTTTGCAAAGGCCTACTTCTGCACAATGTTTTGAGAGTATATCCATGGATCATTTGGGCTCACTCCCAAACACTGGTAATAAAATGAAGTATATTTCATAGTTGAAGATTGTTCTCCAATATGGTTTGAACCTTTCGTTCTAAAACAAATCACAGCTAGGGAGTGGTCCATTCCTTTGCTAGATGAAGTATTTCGCCCGTATGGTTTGCCTAATCGATTGATTTGTGACGATGGTACTCACTTTGTCAGCAGTGTAACGCAACAATTATGCAACGTCTTAAATATAGACTATAATGTGATTCCAGTGTACCATCTACATGAGAATTCTGTGGAATGTAACTGACTTACGTGCTTTTAAGCCACATAAAACAGTGGCGTGACTTAAAACCCCGTACGTCAACGTGATTTAAAACCCCGTTTGACTATTATGATTGGAAATAAGCACACTTTTTGGATTAAGAAATTACCGTCAATAATATTTGTTATGAATACTACCAGACGAGAGGCCATGCAAACAAGAGGGCCATGCAAACAAGGCTCTCCAAGGTGTTTTGATGTTCTTCAGATCTCCCAGGTCTTTTGATTCTCTTTTATCTCTCAGAATATCAGATAATTTGTTTGGAAATATTGAATGAATATAAACTGTTGCGTTTGTATTTATTTTATTCCTCGGAATAAAAATGTTCGTTTCAATACCCTTAGTCTATATTCACTTACTATAAGTCATTGTATTATTCACTTCAATACAAAACAACAAATATTATGGAACTGTATTTCACAACATTGATAAAACTCTCCAGAAAAAGGAGAAAAATTATATTTCATTCAATTGAAGTTAAATTGTAATAAATCAAATGACATGTTTATTTGAATCCTTATAATGACCTTTTCAAAAGAATCTGAAATACCATTTGTCTTGAAATTCTATTCTTGGAATTCTTCTAAAAGTATTACTTTCTCTATAAAACTCTTATGTTCATGAAAAATGAACGTCTTTTTCAATTTCTCTGTTCCTTGATCCTTTTTTTAAAAGAAAATAATAATATCTCTCAGAATATCAGAGAAATCCCAAACTGTCAGACAATTTAAGAGGCTTCAGGTTTCAATTAGGTGTTTGCTTCTATTTTTTCAATGTTGAAACTTTTGCAATTAGTTGGAAGTTTCTTAAGCTACCGTATTATTGCGCAAAGAAAAAGAAAGAGCATAAATACTCTTATTTTTTGAGAATTTTCATAACATTTTATCCACATAATCAGTTTTTAAACAGCAATTGACAAAGTTAAAGTAAACTGTCTTATTATTTAAAAACTAATTAAACATTTTCGTAAAAAATATAACTCTTAATCTTTTAAGTTCATTGACAATAGGAGCATAACGATGCGTAAAAAGGTTTAAGTGTTGTACGTCATTTTTCAAATTAAAATTTAGGGAAAAAAGAGTATTAGAAGGGAAAATATTTTTATTGACTTCTTCCCTTATTGATTTGAATCATTGAAAGAAGATTTTTCATTTTAATTGTTGTCTTTACTGTTAATGTTATTGAAATGCTATATTAAAAGAAATGCATTTCTAAGGAAACTCGTTACAATTTTCATTTACGTATTGTAAAAGAAATCTATTTCCAGCCTTGTTATGGTAGGTTAAATTTAGGTAACATTAAATACAGCTCGAAATTTTAAATGAAATTCCAACTCAGGCGTAATCCTCGTCACTTGATAAAGATTCAAACTGACGGGGTCGTCAACAATTACACTCTTTGTTTATTCTCGTGCATCGTTAAAAAATCGTCAATTCATCATTATTTGCAAAGAATTATTGTTAAAAGTAGAAGAATATATGATTTAAGGGGGAAATATATGATTAAAAAAGTCCTTCATATTCATTGAAAGTAATAATAATTAATATAAATAATAACGTATGTGTTTGCTTAAAATGGACTAACATTTTAAGAAAATTTCTTTTTCAAGTTACATTGAAACCTATCATTGACAATTTAAGTGGAAAAATAAGAATTGAATCAAATAAGAAATGTTTCAATTTAAGTTTAGTATGGGTTTAGAAAATTTTATAACCTGACACTAAAAAGAAATACACATTGAGTTTGGGTAATTTTATAAAGAAACGAGTTAAGTTACAATTTCAAATAAAAAAAATCATCAATCCAGGTTTAAAAAAAAGATATATTTCAATAAAATTATAAAGACAATGGGGTAATTAAATTTAATACAAACTTTGAATTAAGTGTAGTAGTCTTGCTACAAAAAAGGAGATATATTTACAAGAATTGGTTAGAAAGTGTTAATTGATAATGAACACTGGAATAAAGATAATAATCGATCGCTACTTACCTTCAGTAGAAACTCTCTATCAAAACAATTCGAGAAAAACAATTTTTTATCTGATAGAAACATACTTTAGTACAAAATAAAGAATATATAACTGGAACAACCCTTTTCTTAAATTCAGTGACCAAAAACAGAGTTGGATTTCTTTATGTTAATATTTTCTTTTTATCTCAGAATAGTAAAGCAGGCTAATCATGAAACTAATCCAGTATTTCAGCAAATGGATTGGATAAGTAAAAAAAAAATCTGTTGATTATATATATATATATATACAGTATTACTTCCTGTAAGAGACACCTCTATTTAAGAAACAACTTTGCTGGTCCCAATCCTTTTGAATAGGGACCTGAATGTAAGGGACACTGAAAATAATTTTAAAAATAAGGTAGATACAAAGAAATAAATAAAATTTGAAATACTCATTTTTAGTAACCTATAGAGGCTTAAAGACACGTTTGTACCCAGTGGAAGATAGTTTTGTGTTTAGAGAACAATAAAATAAAAAGTTCATTCCTCTCTTTCGAAAATTGCTTTTCAGTAGGGATACGGGGTACAATATATTAGCAAAAAGCAAGTTTTTGTTGCAATCTAAATAATATTTCCCATTCATGATTTTGATGCGAAAGACAATGCTAAGGGAAGTTACCGAAAATGTTTGAAGCAGTTTTGTAATCACTGTTGTGTGGACGGAAACTCAACTGAAATTCAATGACAATTTGCAGAAGTATTGAATATGAACTCAAAAAAGTTTAAGTGAGCCTTCGTACGCGAGAGGAAAATTTAAAAGAAAAGGAAAATGGATACTACTCAGCTTGACTGAAAGAAAAATGGAGAATTGAAAAGTCACCAACGAAGTCATACTCAAAAGACATCAACTGAAAAGTTTCAAGCAAAGTGATGAAAAATTGATTTATTTTGATAATCCCAATGGAAAATAAATCATGAGTGGATCCAATTTACCATAAAAATGTTCGACTACAAGGCCAAATCGCTTCGGAAAGAAGACAATGCTCTGTATTTATAGGATCAAATGGTGGTTGTTCATTATGAACTTCTCAAACTTGGTGAAACGGTTACTGTTAACCGCTAGCTATAACAAATAATCAATATGAACCAAACATTGGTCACAATACGATCGTAATAGGCACAAAGATATGGAAAGGTAATTTTGCTATGAAAATGTGCCTGACTGAAAAGAAAAATTGTCAAGGGAACTTTAAGGTAATTGAATTGGGATGTGTTACCTTACCCACCGTTTTCGTTGGACATTGCTTCTACAAGCCATCACTTCTTGTTCCGGTCGCTTATATATATATATATATATATATATATATATAGTTTGGGGAGGCATCATGCTTGGTTGTCGTCCCGACCTTCACATCTTCAAAGGAGGTTCAGTCGTCAAGGGCTGTTATCATAACGCTACTCTCCTTCCGTAAGTGTGTCTTTTTTAGAGGCGCTATGGGTCCGCAGTTCCTTTACTTGGAGTTAAGTTATTACTTAGTTAGGAGTTCACTCAATAGCTGTTGAAGAGTGGCTGGACAGTGAGGATATTTAATGCATGGATTTACCACCATGGTCTTCGGAGCTAAACCCCAATGAGTTTGTATGGGACTTTCTACGAAGACGCTTGGCAGCACGTAACTTACCGCCAGTAACGATTCCGGTGCTCCAATTGGCGGTGTAAGACGGATGGGCTGCAATGCCTCACAACCTCATACTCAACATGGCCAGATGATATGAAATCTGCACAGAAGTCAGGGGAGATCATATTCTCTACTAAAGGCTCAATGTTTCTGGCTGGACAACTGTCACAAGATGTATTAGCCTTCAGTCACTTTGTTCTTCATACTACTTATTCATATATATATATATATATATATATATATATATATAATTATTATGATTAATTATTATGATTATTATTAATTAATTATGATCAGAATACTAAATTCTGTTTTAATTGTGGTGGTAAAGGACATTTATCTAAATTTTGTTCACATAAGAATAAAGGTTTAAAATGTTTCAGATGTCAAAACTTTGGGCATAAGGCGTCTGAATGTTCGGAATTAAATATGGAAACCAAACCCAATGATAGCGTAGAATCTCTCAATATTGCGAAACAAACATATCTGTTTAAAATGGTACGTTTCGGTAATTTAAATATTAACTCATTGATAGATACCGGAAGTCAAGCTACTTTAATTTCTAAGAATATATTTGAAAAGTTAAATATTTGTGAACTGAATCAGTGTAATTCAATTTTATCGGGATTAGGAGATTGTAAAATAAAGCCCATAGGTATATTTAAGGGAGAGATAGGAATAGATAACTTTAAGTGTTCTACTGATATATGTGTCGTGGAGAATGGTGCTATACCGCATAATGCTATTATAGGACTTGATGTAATTTTGAAAGGTGAAGTTCTAATAAATGAAAATGGATTTTCAATAAAAAAATAAGTCTCTGTGTGAAGAAAACAATATTTCATCGGTTTTGCCAGTTAATGTTAATTGTGATGAAATTGAAGAAAATATAGGTTATAATATTTCAAAATCTAATAAAGATGAAGTGCGTCAATCTATTTTAAATTACCAACCGAAGAAGATTAAATCAACTAACACAGAATTAATTATTTTAACTAAAAATAATGAATCAATATATCAACGACCGCGACATTTACATTTTTCAGAAAATAAGATTGTTGATGCTCAAATAACTAAAGGGTTAAAACAGGGAATTATAGAACCTTGTTCTTCAATGAATACGAAGTTTACTGAAAAATCAAAAGAAGTTATTGAAGCCGAATTTCAAGCTAATTTTGAAAAACAGCGTAACAATCTAAGAAAAGATGCTAAAAAACAAAAGATTGAAAGACCAATAGCTAATTGTGTGCAATGCGTTCAAGTAAACCGTAAAAAAGGAAAAAAGAAAGAAGGAAGGAAAGAAAAAAGGAAGCTTCATCCAGTTCATAAGGATCATATACCTTTACATAAGTATCGCACAAATCACCTAGGACCATTAGAAAGTTCTACAAAAAATATAAATCATCATCGGATTACAACTAGTGCAGAATTCATAAGAAGATGGTGTGTGACATAAACAATCCAATTATACATTTATGTGACTGTGAATCTACCAATTATGACTTTTTCCCAATTATGACTATTTTCCCCCAAACACGACTGGATTTATCTATGTTTCTTGAAGACGTTGAAAAAAAAAGAAAAGAGAGAAGAGAAAAGTGAAAGAAGACGAAGTGACAAAACAAGACGATGATACTTATAGACGATAGTGTTTTATGAAGACGATGATGTTGAGATAAATGCTGTTTGAATTATCAATTTGTTACTGCTTTTGAATTTTCTCTTTTCAGTTTTATTTTTTAGGTTGAGACGATCTTTTGTTAGAATCAAGAAGCTGGGGTCATCTTCTTGTAGGAGGGCCGAGTGTGGGTTTGTAGTAGAAACACCCGATTATAGAGGGCGCTGCCTCTGCTACTGAAGGGATTCCGCTCTTGAAGGAGAGTCGACGGCAGTCATCGGAACGAGGAAGACGCTCTTGTTGATGACTCTAGACGATTTATGATTTAAGACGCTGAAGATTGTTTTAATGTTTTTAAATGTTAATGTGAAACGTCAATATTAAATGTCTGTGTGCTAATTCAAAGTTTGATTTTTATTAATTAATATAGGCCATCCCCCCATATATATATATATATATATATATATATATATATATATATATATATA